>OX030951.1:70686423-70989698 GCA_943735915.1 Pherbina coryleti
AAAAACATTTTTGTTTTTTAACAATTTCAATACTTTTTTCACATATACAGCTAACTTACACATTTGCTAACTTCTGAACCATTAAAAATATCAAAAAACCATTTGGTGAGTAGATGGGGCCTACATATGGCTGTTGAATGGTAAAATAAAAAAAAATCGAGATTTTACACATAACCCTTTTTGTATGCGCAACGACGATATATAAGATATATTTTAAAGTTGACAACTGAATATTCGTTTGTGGTAAATACATCTCGCAAACGAAGTGTAGTTGGCGAATTTTTCAGTTGCGGTGAATGAAAAATTTCTATGCTTGTGTGATCAATTAGTTGACGCGGTAGCTTTTGTGTGTTGAAGTAGAAAGGTTGCAGTGGTTCATATTTTTTTCCCGTTCAAAATTTAAAATAAAAGTGTTTGGATACTCAAGCAAATTTTAAAATTGATATTGTTGCAATTTTCAGCATATTCAAGAAAATTTCCTTTTAGATGAAGAAATGAAGTCTTGCAAAAATAGCGGAAGCTGAAAAATCTAGGGGTGTGCTTAGCGAGCATATTTTAAAATTCGCAAAAATTTAAAACCAACAACAGACAGAAATAAGCCTAGCAGGAAGCCAATTTTTAATGAAAATGTCCAGAGGAGTATACTTCGAAGCATAACTCAGGGTGTGCACGGCAATGCAGCTCAAATTAATAGAGAGTTACGGATCAGTGACGGTATTTAGGTAACAACTGAGGCCATCCGTAAGGTTTAGCACAAGAAGGGGTTTCATGGTCGAGCCCAAGTTAAAAAGCCTCTTCTAACACACTGTCATAAGAAATTGTATCTAGAATTCGCAAAAAAATTCAAAAAATTTGGCAAAGATGACTTGGCGAAAGTCGTATGGTCGGACGAAACCAAAATAAATCATTTTGGTTCTGATGGACAGCTCTATTCTGCTTGTTAACGTAACAAAGAATTGTAAAGAAGCTCTTATTAATGTGCTTGTTATGTAAAGTAAATTTTCGTATTCTGGCAAATCATTAACAATTTGAAAGCTCTAAAAAGCTGTTAAAGTTCACCACGTATGCTGAAAATTTTAATGACTGGGAAATAAAACGTCAGCTGTTTTTTTATTGCTTATTACTTCCTCATTTTGTTGTCTTGTATTTTTTTTAAGACAAGTAAGATGGAAAATGTTAAGAAATAAATAATTTACTGATTGTTTTCTATTGTTTTAAGTTTCAATATTAATTTTATAATAGCAAAGCAATGTTCGAGCGTTTTGCAGTCTTTAAAATTAATATTTTCCAATGATCTTCTTCAGTATCAATGCTTAAAAGAAGAAAAAATAGAAATTTCAGCGCAAAGATAAGACTTTACCTCCCTTTTTACTCATTTTAAAGACAACACATTCGAATGAAACTTATATCAGTTGAAAGCTCTGGTTTAAGGTGTATAAATGTACGTGTAAATTTTTCGAAAAAAAAATTTTTTTTTGTTAATGTGTTCTTTATAGTCTTAAGAATATAAATACACATTTTTAAATCGATATTTTAAAAAAAACAGAAGTTATAACGGTTTTCGTTAACCTTTGTCTAAGCTCCATACAACAAATAAAAAACTTTAAACGCGATTTCCTCGAAACCAGTCTTTTTAAAACGGTTCGATAGATAACTCGAAATCTATTGGTTCAATTTCAATGATTTTTATTGCATTTTGTTCATTATTTTGTTCTTTAAGCATTCCCCCTAAATTCAAGTATCTATTTTTTTTTTTGTTTTTTTTTATATAAACAAAAAAGCGCGCGAAAATGTATCTATTTTTCGAACTTTTTACTTCAACTTCCGCCATAATTAAAAAAAAACAAACCCGGGGATCTTGCGTAGGGGCGATGCTTAATATACGGTCTATGCTTTAAAATGTCATTTGATTTTTTTGATTCCGATACATGGGAAAGGTCATATCCATCGAACCGTTTTGGATGTCTTTTTTTTCAATGCCATTTTCAGCGCCCTCTATAAAAAAGCCAGAACTGTATTAAAAAAAAAAATACAGTTTTTTTTATAAAGTATTTTTTATGTACAATAACTTGTATTAATTTAAAAAAAACATAATTACTTCTTAAATTTAAAAAAATTTTTTGAAAACAGCTCCTGTTTTTGGTTGTTACACGTATATTATACCTTAAACCAAGTGCACAATATAATTTTTATTAAAAATTTCTGTCATTAAGATAAGATAAGATAAGATTCGTTTCGGTGATTCATTATCAAATTGCTTTTTTTAGTTTTGGACACTCGTTAACGAATTGCTTTTTATAGTTTTGGTGACTCGTTAACGAATTCCTTTCTTGCGGATTTGACGATTCGTCAACCAAAGAGGAATTTTTCCCGTTCGTGATATTATAAGTGAATCGCTTTTAATAATTGCTAATGAATAAAATGTGTGAGAATGCCATTCGCAAACGATAACATTAGTGAATCATTTTGTTTGTGGAGTGTATAGTATATAGTATATACATCATAACTATACTAATACAAAAATAGTCATGAATTGCCAAAATTATAAGTCTTAGTCTTATACAGTCAGTCCCAGAACTGACGAAAAGTAAACCAATAAAATTAACAAAATAATAAAACCAAACAAAGCAAGTACATATGCGACAACCTCCATTAGCTTAATTCTGCCATTATAACCTTTTCGTTAAACAAACCAAGGTTTATTTTTCTATATTTCCGGTGCGAAAAAATAAGAACTTGAGTGATTGATCTAAGATTTCAAATCCTATTATACCCGAAATTCTGCTGATGTACTCGTATATAAACCATTCTTGATTGGATTAAAAAAAAAGAAATTGTACCGAACTCGTGCCTTTATGATTTATCATTTTCTGTCATTCTATTCTTTTTTGTTACTTTTTTTTATAACATTGAAAGATAACGAAATTTGTAAGCAACTGGAAAGCGAAGAGAGAGAACATGACCTTGAAAAATATTAACAAAAAATACCATTTAAAAAGTATACGAATAGGTAATGAAAAAAAGATAAACAACAAGTGAACGAACAGAAGGAAATAAATATAAGAAATGGAGCAATAAAAAAAACTTCAATTAAATACGCAAAAAGTCAAAAATTAAAAAAATCATTTTATTAAAAAAAGAGAAAAACGGACGAGGAACATACACATACGCATGAAGTTTAAAATTCGTAAAAAATTTTTGATCTTGTGATACAGAAAACTGCAATAAATAAGATAAAAAAAAAAACCAACAGAAATAACTCCGCCTGTGTGTGTGTTGATTTTTCAGCATCATTTTTTTATATAGTCAACATTTCGCGTGGAATTTGTTGATATTTCTTTTGTCGAAAATTAAAAAAAAAAAAATAAATGATCTTAACATTCAAAATGAAAAAAGTTCCTAAAAGCTGTTAATTTTTTTTGCTGGTTGATGAATGGCCCCAACGAATATCAGTTGATGTGGCCATGGCAGTTGGTAGGAGAAGTGTGTCAGGGGATGATGGGACAGCAAAGATCATGTGAGGTGAAGTGTGCATATTTTTTTGTTCGGAAATATTTTTTGATAACTTTTTTCTATAAGAATAAATATTGTATTTTTTTATCTTTTTATAATTTATCTCCCGACATGTGGATGATAGCTATCGGATCTACGTATGACTCAAATGCGTATTTTGCGATTTAAAAAAATATCCGCTCATTTGTTTGTTTACCTCATTAACTGGGGGTGTGTCGTGTGTTATATAAAACGTTTTTTGGCTTTTAACGCTATGACGTCAATGCGATTTAAAAATATCACAGTTGATTTTTGTTGTTGATAATAAATGATCATTAATGTTAAGTTTATGAACGTGGATATCTTTTAATTTAATCAACACATTTTATATAAGTGTATTTTCAAAGCTTTTCTGAGATCAGTTCTAAAAATGTTTATCTTTAACAAATCTAAGATAAAAAAGAAAAAGCTATTGTTGATCAACAAAGAATATGTTGCATTCTATAATACAACACTAAGGGAAATAACGCATATTAACATTATCCACGCCTGAGTATAAATTTTATTTAAATATTTACGTGGATAAATCAAATATTTTCCTGACAACTCGTTTTTTTTCCTGTATTTAAATTTTATTTATACCACACACCTACACCCATATTCCATACAGCTGAAATAGCCGACAAGCATCGCACTCTGTTCCTGCAGTTTATTTCGTGCAGTTGCAGGTTTCTTATAGTTCTCGTTTAGTTTTTGTTGCAATGGTAATATAGCCTGGATGTTTGGCCAAGATGATTTGTGAGTGCGATGGGTGGTCTCTTGATGAAATGATGTAGGGTGGAGTGACAACTCGATATTTTCTGACGGATGTCTTGCACCGGTTGTCATTTAACTGCATATTTTGCTTCTTATAAATTCTAATTCTTATTGAATTTAAATATGTTGTCTTTTAAATTCAATATTTTTATATAAATTTTGTTTAAATGCAATAGTTTTATTTTCAAATATTAAATATTTGAAAGATATTTTAAAAAATTCGTGCATAATTTTAATTTTTTTTTTATTAATTCTGTTTAAATATTTAAATATTTTATTTAATTAAAAAAATATTTAAATAATTTTAAATATTTGCGAAGTCAATTTATGCAAATGCGTTATTGGTGCAAAATTGACTGGATTATTGGATAAATTAAAAAAGTTTTTGGATAAATTTAATATTTTTTTGCTCTTTTTTTTTTTGCTCAACACACTGAAAAAGATATTTACTCTAAGCTAGAGAATAGGTGAAATAATAGTACGGCAGTCGCAATACATAATTTTACAAAAGAAATATTTTTGAAACAGTTGTAGTGAAATTGGCTGATATACATATGTATACTACAAAGATGCACAAGTATTCTAAAAATGACTTGCAAGCCATCTGCCATGCTTTCAAATACTTACTTTCTTCTGCTGTAGCAATTCAAATCAAGTAGTGTAGTAAACAGACGTTTTGATATGCATTCAAATTCGAGGGCTGCCTTTAAAGTCTTGCACTTGAACAACACTAAGCATTGTGAGATGAATTTTTATAGTTTCATTAAAAAATTTGACATTTTCCAGCATAAACGTACTCACAGAAATGGTTTGAAAATTGTATTTCAGCAAAAAAATGGAAGTAACACGTGAACATTTTCGGGTGATGACTCTTTTACAATTTTCGACGTGGATTGGCTAGAAAATAATGCATTGATCAACTAAGTCCAATTTTTGGTGATTAAGCACCACACTTAACGACTGATAAACGCTAGGTCAATGAGTTCGAATGTGGTCGTCATTCTCTCCAAGACGAATTTCCTGAAGGTTGTCCAAGAACGGCTATTGTGGCAGAAAACATCCATGCTGTGCGTAAACTGCTGAAATAAGAACGGCATGAGCATACCGTGAGATGGAGTCCTTGGAATCCTTGGGCATTAGTGGGACTAGTAGAGATTCGATTTTACAGAAGCATTTAGGCGTCAGCAAGATTTTCTTCCGTTGGATACCCCATATTTTGACGGTTGAGCCTCAAAAAAAGGCTCACGTCGATTGGTGCAAGGAAATGCTGCAAAAATACAGCGCAGGTTGTTTGATATATGTCTAAGACATCATCACAGGTAACAAATCATGGAACTACGCATATGAGCGCAAAAAAAAAAGTAATCCACTGTTTAGGTTCTTTAAAGTGAACAAAACCCGACAAAAGCTGTCCGCGGACGGAGCACATCCAAGCAAATGGTTTCTAAAAAAACCGATCATGTCACAACTGTAACACTTGATCAAAGGAAAACTGTTAATGCTGAATTCGGAAAACTGTCTTCGGAGAATTGATGGCAACAGCATATTTCTACTACTCACTGCTTGAGGCCGCTTCAGACGGCCTTTATCTTCCGAGTTTTGCTTTGCACACGCCATTTTATTCGTGTTGCTGTTAGCATCACAAGCATCTGGGTACAAATGCAACAATGAATCGCGCTACTCTCAGCAATCTACTATGTAAGTTCCCCATTATTTCCAAAATCGTTGAAATCATGGTATAATAATTACAAGGTAGTATTCATGGTACAATTACAAGGTAAGCTCATTTTAAGATGGCTGCTCAAATCAGAAATTTTGCCACAACAAAGCTGTAGGAGCAACAAACGTCAAACGACAAAAGCAGCAACAATTAGAAAAACTCAAAATTACCGGCTGATTTTGACAACTAGCTCACCCTGCTCCCCAATATAATCCAACCTTGCAATTGTATCATGATAGTAGCCGCGTTTTATTTGTTCTGGTTTAACCTGATGAACTAATAGATCGCATTAGTTAAACTTTTTTAAGTTTTTCTCTTGACCGCTTGGGACATTGTAGCTTGGAGCCTTGACCGCTTGGGACACTGGAGCTTGGAGTATTGACCGCTTGGTGCAATAAAATTACGAGTCTTTTGCATCCATTTTTATTTATTTACTAGAGGACCCGGCAAACTTCGTCCCGCCCTAAATTAATTTCCTTATTGAAATAATTTCGAGCAATCACGATTCGATCGAAATTAATTATTTATCGAACGTTCGCGATCGATAACAAATGGTGCCAATCGAATTTCAATTATTGAATGTAAGCAGGTTAAGGGAATCACACGTCAGATCAAAGGAACACTGTTCGATAATTGGTTGCTTCGTCTGAATACAATCAACTGATCTGAACGAATGTAATTATCCAGAAATTACATTACACTCTGTTTTGTTTATAAATGACACTTATTCGGACATGACAATCTGACTGTTTTCATTATCCATCGCCGCTGGTTAGTGTGGCTTACGCGTGTATTACCTCGCCGCGCATTTGACTGACTTCGTGGACCTATGTCAGGCTCGTCCTCTCCTTGGAGTTGTAATGAACACTGTACGACACAAAAAATTACCAATTTCAATTCTTTCGATTATTTCACTTTGGGTTCTTCCTTATTTTCTTTTTTCCTACACCAAATCAGTTTTGAGGCAAACAAAAAAAATTATCTGACCGATAAATTTAAAATCGGCCGAGCCATTTCTCAGTTTTAGCAAGACTAACGCACGGCAATTGATATTTATATATTCAGAAGATAGAAAGATAGAAGATAAGAATAAGATGAAAAACACGATTTGTTTTTGTCTAAGAATTGAGAAGATTGTGCTGTCATATCATTTTATTGCAAATTCTATTAGGACATTTTTGTAGTACATTTCAATTTGAATAAAAATAGTCAGCTCAACCATCAGTTTTTAAGTCATAAGGTGGTCTAAGGTCGATCCTCACAATGGGCAAACAAACAACTTTTTTTTTTATTTATTGAAATGACAGCTTTTGTGTCCTTTTTTGAGTAAAAAGTGGATAAGTTGGAGCTTTCTTCAAATAGGGTTTATTAAGTGGCTAGGGTTTAAGTTTATTAGCGGCCTCGGTAGTCGAGTTGGTATCGTGCTCGACTGCCACCCCAGAGGTCCCGGGTTCGATTCCCGGCCAGGCCATGGTCCTTCGCTTTAAACCTTTCTTAATTTTCTATCCTCATTTCTAATCAACTGAAATTAAAAATTCATCAATATTTCCGACATGAAATTGTAGTTGATGGTAGAGAAGTTTGTGGATGAGATTGCCTTATAACTTGAATTGACTGAGGTAAAGGCATAACACTTGCCTCAGATTCAAATTCACATGTTTCTTTGGCTTTCCACCACGCTTAAAACATCCTACACGTGTTTCACTTGATTGCCTTTTCCTTCCCACTAATCTATAACCCCATTTCGAACCAAGGCAGACTTGACTGAATAGGTATTCCACCTGAAATCCTTGGTTCAAAGCTAAAAAAAAAAAAAATCAACGAAAAGAAATTGAATGATGGTTTTTTGTTATTCTAAGGAAACGATGTTATTAGAAAAAGACGCTGTACTGAAATTTTGTGCAATTTTGAAGATATGTGAATGCTTTTGGTGTTGGAATAAGAGAATTTTCTTTTGATTATTTAGACGAACAGTTTCGCTAATAATAGTACGCTAGTAGGATAATTTACGTTTCTTAAAAAGAGGCGGAAGAGGCGTGGTCAAAACAAAGTATGCCATAACATAATCTAGGTTTCAAGTAATGTGTATGCCGAATTCGAGTTAAATCCGTCCAGTCGTTAAGATTTGTTGGCTATTTAAAGTAGTCTGATGTGGCAATTCCCATACAAAATTACCAATTTTGATTTTTTTATTTTTCCGCTGTTCCTTCGAGTTTTTTGTAATTTTCTTTTTTCCTAAACCACATCTGTATTAAGGTAAACAATACAAAACAAGAATTATTAAAATCGGTCAAGCCGTTTCTGAGCCTTAGCAAGACTAACGCACACGCATTTCATTTTTATATATAAGATTGGAAAAAACTAAGCCCAGCTGTTTCCTTTGACTGCAAAGGGTGACTATAAATTAATGAAAACAGAAGTAAACAACGACTATAGAGCAGTAGCGGAACGAAAAAAAGTTTAACAAGATGATCCAGCTACTGAGCAGGTTCATCTTTTTGTTAGTGTTCTGCATGTAATTTAGAACATTTTTGGTTAAACCAGTACGAATAAAACACGGCTAGTATTGACAATTCTTTGGGAAACCGCCTCCTGTCAAAAAATATACTCAAAAAGAGAGCGCTCCCAATTGAAAACACAAACAATGTTGAAAACGTTGAAAAACAACAACTTCAGCAGCTGCAGACAAACAGCTGTTTTTGACAGCAGGTGGTTTCTTGTAGAAGAGAAAATGAGCCGTTGTCAATGGTACCTTGTATTATTATACCATGAGTTGAAAAGTATTCATATTGTTATCAAAATTGTGAAGTACAATGTTGTGCAAGTAATAGTTAGAATAGACTCTCCGCCATTGCTTAGTTGAATGTATTTCTTTTTAGAAAATGGGTCACCGCCACGATATTTTATAGAAATCTAACGGACATATACCGGAATACAACTTTGGAAGATGCTGCGGCCGCTTCAACTGCCATTCACGTCTCCAAAGTTGAAGATGATGGTGGCGAGGGAATCGAAAAAAAAAAACGACGAAGAAGAGCACGACGATGAGTTTGCGGAAGAAGATAAGATTCCCTTATCTGTTTTAGCAGGCGAATAGCGGAAAGAAAACACAACTATGAAAATTCATGATGATTGGACCAGAAAGAGTTACACACCCCCGAACGTTGCTTACGATAAGGCGAATACTGAAGAAAAAAATTTAATTCCCTCACCTTTTACATACTTTTCTAAATATTTTCCTAATTTTCGGTTCGATGAATTGATGGAAAAGACTTATATGTACTCATCGCATAAGATGAGTTCGTTCAAGAAATCAAGAAAATTGTCGGCGCACACATCCTGATGGGAGTAGCTCAATTTTCTTGACTGCGAATGTATTGGTCAACAACCACAAGAACTCAACTTTCGACAAACTGCACCTCTCCAGCAACCGGTTTGAGTCTCTGCGCAATAATCTTCATATTATTGATGTCAATGCTGACCACGACCAAAGCGGTAAATAATGGAAAGTTCGTCACGTCATTTCATCGTATGAAAATCGTTGCGAACAACTGCAACTAGAAGAGAATCTTTGCATCGACGAGTCCATAATTTTATTCAAAGGACAGCTGTGCATTAAACAATACATGAAAGGCAAACCGAATCGGCGGGGGCAAAAGTATTTATGCTTTGCGGTGCTTCTAGCATCATATATCGCTCGATTGTATATCAAGGCTCGACTATATTTCCTAAAGATTTCTTTGGAAAATATTCTGCTACAAATGGTTTCTTCAATAATTTATCAAATCGAATTCTAAATCACTGTGGTCACAAATTATTTTGTGTATAATCACTGTTATTATGGGAATTATTAGAGCATTACAAATAGTATTGGAGCTTTACAAGAGGTATCTTCAGTGCAGGAACCATACGAAATAATAGATTGCAGAAGTCCTTCTCCACTGAAGTCGGAGAAGGAGTTGCGAAAAATCGGTCGAGGCAGTTCTGACTCACTCGTTATTAAGGACAGCAATATTATTGATGTTTCCACGAGGACTTCTCCACGAGGCATAGCACATGCCATCATATACATCAAGGCATCGAAAAATCTAGTGCACGCAAAGAAATTTTTCGTTTACCACAACTGAAAAATTCACCAACTATACTTCGTTTGCGAGCTGTATTTGCCGCAAACGAATATTCAGTTGTCACAACTTAAAAATATATCTTATATATATAAACCGCAAGCTATTTCGGTCATTATTATTTATTATATTAATAATCTTTCTCATTATGTCCGTCCATCTTCTTATGGATTCCACCTCTGTTGCTATCTTCGTACGCGTATTAAGCAAACTACCAATTTCCTTATATAGTAACAATTTGTCCAAAAAGTAACTCTAAACTATAAGCGTTATGTTTATACAACGAAGGGAAAAATAAACAAAATTTTCAGTTGGGAAAAACGAAGTTTTCAATTGCTGCAATTTAAAAATCACTCGCGTTTATGACAAACGAAATTCATTTCCTGCAACTAAATGACTCGTTTCTCACAACTGAAAATTTTGTTTATTTTTCGTTCAACGTTTATGACAACTGTTGAAACGTTTGCAATAAACGATTTCAAGCACGACAAACGAAGTTCGTTTGCGGCAAACTGGCGATAAACGTTTTTTTTCTTTGCGTGTGGAGACCGCATAAGCCATGGCATATCTTCATGGCGTATGCGGTCTCCACTAGATTTTTCGATGCCTTGATGTATATGATGGCATGTGCTATGCCTCGTGGAGGCGGCCTGTAATGACAACAAGGCGGTGAATATGGCGTCAAACTTAGTGGGAATCAAACCACAAAACGAGGTGAAAAGGTGGACTAGGGTAGCTGGTGAATACGGAATGGTATTACGTCCATCCATTATACTCTGTTATAACATTTCCATGGGAGTCGATAAAAATGACTTCCTAATCGCACTATATGACACCTTTATGCGATCAAAAAAGTGGATATTGCTAGTCATATTTCATTATTTCAACTTGGCATTTTACAACTCATGGCTAGAGAATCAGCGTGATATGAATCGAAGTGATGGATTTGGAAAGGATTTGTTGCAATTCACTGTGGAAATTGCCGACAGCCTAGCATTCTGTGGATTCGCCAATATACCAAAGCGTGGAAAAGCACTGTTCAATTTTCAAAATATTATGATTCACCTACAACCGTTCCAGGCAAACGCTTAGAAGCCCAGCGTAATACTTGTGAGTGACATCAGATTTGACAACGTTGTACACTGACCGATACATAGGGACGTAACGATACAAGTAAATACAAGTAAGTATCGATACTTTTGTTTCGATACCCAGTATTTTTTGATCCGATATTTTTTTCCGATACTTACTTGGTATCGCAAAATAAGTACTGGTATCAAATCATTTTTGTGTTTAAACAGCTCAAAGAAAATGAGAAAAAGTGTGAACACGGCCTTAAAAAAAAAACGCATTTTCGAACGGTTACTAAAATTTTACGTGTATTTTCTTTGTTGCATTTGCTTTTATTTTCATACCGACCAGTATTCGTGCTTCTTCTTTTCAAAAATACGCAGGCCGATTTTGACGAAATAATATTGTTTTTAAGTGTATTTGTTTTTAATGAATTCAAGCTGTTTAAGTCTGCAATTTGTTGTTAGATTAAAAAGAATTTATATTTATACACATTTTTATAACTATAAAGCTATGGTTCGTATTCTCAACCCAAATACAATTTTGATGGCTTATGCAAAACCCAAATAAGTTATCGTTAGTTTTTCCTATACTTGGAAAAAGCGTATGTTTGTTTTACCTGACTATTGTTTTAGTTTTTTATAATAATATATATCGTCGTTGCGCATACAAAAAAGGTTATGTGTTTTTAAACAATTTTTCAGGAGACGAAAAAAACCTTTTTGCTTTTTAATAATTTCAATACTATTTTCACATGCTGGCTAACTTTCACATTTGCTTACTTCTGAACCAATAGGAATATCAAGAAACCATTTGGTGAATAGATGGGGATACATATGGCTATTAAATGGTAAAATGAAAAAAAAATCGTAATTTTACACATAGCCTTTTTTGTATGCGCAACGACGAATATTTTTTGTTGTTTTGTTTATTTTTTTTTTTTTGATGTTTTGTTAAAAATTAAATAAAATTTAATTCTTTTTAAATACCTTTTATATTCTATTTTAATCGGGTCTTCTGAAAATAGGTTTAACAATTTTAAGTCTCTTCTATAAACTTTACTTTAACCCATTTTGTAACGCTCCCCGATTCCGTTAGGATATCTTTATAATTTTGAATTGATGAAAAATTCACTTTGAACCCAATGCAATATTCCACTATTCTATTTTTTGGATGTATTTTATATTAGGAACATTTTAGTAATTCTTATAATATTCATAAAAGTTGGTGTTGCGAAAACGCAACAGCGGTAGAAAATGGCTTAAAATAGTTCTTAATAAAGCTTAATTTTAAAAATGTTATGATTTGACGTCACTTTGCTGCAAAACACTCATACAAAGTTAACATAACATTGTTTCATACCGGGACGTATGAGTGATAATTATTTTTAACCGAAAAGTATCGATATGAGTAGGTATCGATACTTTGTTCCTACTTATATGAGTAGTATCGGAAAATTTTCCAAGTACTACTCATATGAGTAAGTATCGATACTTTAGTGGTATAGTTACGTCCCTACCGATACATAAAGAAGGTCACGAACAATGTTGTTAATTAAAATCATGTAGAAGACGCTTACGAATTCAATGTGAAAAATGTAATGTTCCACTCTGCCTGACAAAACAAAGAAATTGCTTTAAAACTTTCCATTGAAAATAAATAAGGTGTTATAAATAAATACTTAGTTTATGTTCTTTATTTACCTATAAAGCCTGCTGGTAGCAATTACCTCAGAATCCTAGTGTCTTAGTTTATCCCAAATCCCAAATGTAGTTTTAGTGTTATTTATGTGCTTATAAGTAATAAACAATAGGAGGACCAATTTTTTTCTAACGAAAAATAAATCAGGGCTGAAAGGGTTAAGGATAATGGCCCTGCCATATCTTATTTCTAGTTGCTGAAACATTTTAACTTTAATGCTGTGCTAAATAAAATTAACATATTGTTTGTGTCCTCTCTGCTATGATGACTGTCACGAATGATTATGATTTAATTGTATTCATTCATAATTATAAGCTTGAGTGCAATTTGTATAAATATTGTTTGGTATTTTGTAGATTGTAATTCTAACAACTACAAATCTTACTATATAATTTATTATGTTTTTTAATGAATTGCTGCTATCTACTCGTAATGCACTTGTTTATTACTAGAAAACAACACTTAGAGTTGTTGATGTCTTTTTTTTCTGGTTAAAAAAAACTTGTTCATGCGTTCCACTTGTTGTTTTTCAACAACACTTTTTTGTTAGTTTTTGCCTGACAAGTCATTGTTGTAGAAGTGTTTGTTGTTGTAGTTGTTGTTGTTGTTGTTGGCTACATACGTTACTGCGTATTTCATGGCTTTTCCTATGACATATATGTTCAGCAACCAGCCCCTCACTCACACACACACACCAATCAGTTGTTGCTGTTGTTGGTGTTGTTGTTATTGTCATCTAAATTGCAATCTACGCAATTGGTTTGTTTACTATAGAATATCTCAAGCTTTTATTATTTTAAATTTATTTATTTTTTTGCAAAATGTGTAGATTTATTGTTCTGTTTTTTTATTATTTATTTTTTAAAACCTTGAGTCGCTGACTCGATGAAAACAATTTTCTAATGAAAAACATCATACGATGTGGTGATGATTTTCTTTAAATCAACATAAATAAGTATTTATTTTTATATCTGAAAATTTTCAAAATATTTTTCATAACTAAAGCGACTGTTATAAGTTATTGTTTAAACATGCCTAACTTAAAAATAGTAAATAAACAAATTCGCTATAAATTTGTGCAGATCTTTAGCACAAGCGTAGGAAAAATTACTTGCAAGCCATCTGTCATGCTTGCAAGTACTTTAGCTTTTCTCCAGTGCATTTCAAAACAAATAGTGTAGGAAGGGGATGTTATACTGCACAAGCAAACAAAATACTGCAAAAGCAAGAAAATAACATCGCAGCATAGAACTATTTATATAAAAAGACGGAAGTAGACCACAATTGAAGTGGAATTATGAAATATATCATGCACTTTTTTTTCTATGGTTTAATATTCAACAGCACTACGTATGCGCATTAAAACCGTTGTTTTGGCCTATCTTTCTTCGTTTTCGCGATGGGGCCTTTTTTCTAATATTTCAAGGCTATGTTATCATATCTACCGAACTTTCTACATTTGACTCTTTTGCCTGTTAGTTATCATATCGACCGAACCCTCTTGTGCATCTCGAAAATAGGTTCCTCTTTTCACCATAAAAACAATAAAAACTTTTATTTTTTGCCTATTTTGCTCCGTTTTCGAGATATGCCGTTTTTTAAAGTCAAATCACCGCATCGACCGAGGCTATCTACTTGTGCGCCCCTAAAGAAAACTAAAAACGAACCTTGCAAACTTTTCGATACTGTTGCATGGCGCACCCGATGTGCTCGCTATGATTTCCTGTTGCTTTTACTTCGCTGTTGCTCTGTTTTGATATTTAACTTCATAATCAAACTCAAAAAAAATGCTTTCAAAATATTCAATGCTTCATAGAGACGACACTAAAATACAACACTTCACCAAGACACTGCACAGTAGTGAAGTATTGTGAATAGAAGGTTTTGTGCAGCTCTTTAACCCATATCATCCCAGCATGTGCAATTTCATCCGACTTGTTCACAGCAACTCACGTCAGTTGATATTAATAGGCCTATAAATAAAATAACATTTAGAAAAAATTATTGCATTATTTTATATTAGCTGAGTTCGATTCGCCAGCCTATACTCAATTCATGTCGCTTCCCAGCAGTTATTTTGGAGTCAATTGAAATAGTGAACTAGTTCATTTCTAGCGCAGTTCGCAGTAGTTCTGAAAAAGTACAAAAGGCGTTCAGTGTAGAACAGTTATTTTTGTTTTTGTTTTCAAAAGTATTGCTGATAAAAATAAACGCGTTCTGGCTACTTTTTAAAATTTGCTGCACACAAGAAAAAATAAAAAAAGAAATGTTTATATACAAAATGTTTTCTGGAATGTGGATGGAAAAGATGGTACAAATGAGATCTTTAGGACCTTTCCGTTGCACTAAATTTTTGCACTTTTAATATGTTCACTTTAAAACTAGTCAAAAAAGAACCACTTTCAGGCTACTGCGAAAGCAACCAGTTTAAAAATGTTCCTAATGCAACTAGTTCAAATATGGGGAAAAAGGAGTGTTTCTAGGGACAATTGTCTTTTCCTATGACATCAACCCGCAAAAAGCGTCAGTTCGTTCAATGTTAAAGGGTATTGTAGTGGAACTAGTACTGGTCCTTTTTGGAACTAGTTCAGAACTATTTCAAATTTGGTCCACTTTTCTGCTGGGTTATTTCATAATTTGTATGAGAAAACAACACAAAGTCTACAGCTAGTTGAGTATGGAGAAAGTCAATTATCGGTTGAGTTGAGTAAAGTTGCGTTGCAAGTTCTTATTTTTTAGTTGGTTTGTGTACGTAATAAGGTAAAAATGTAATAGATGCTGTCAAAATGTGGCGTGAGTACAAAAACAAAATTAATTTTCTTTAAGGGGAGAGATACCTTTATAATTTAATAAAAATGGAAATTTTTTATATTTCGAATGTATAACATAATAAAACTAATAAGAAATGAACTTCGACCTGGCCAAAGTTAAAATACCCCCACGGCTGAACCAAAATATATTCAAAGTCTTAAGCAGTCAATAAAATGTTTATTTGTTAAAACATTTTTGTCATAGTTTTAAAAGAAAATATTCGCTTTTGTTTTACGATAAAGTCACATTGTATGGAAGACAGGCGTTGTTTTCACTCGATTTGGATTCGGTTGAACTGCATATTAAAGCTTATTTACAAAATTTCAAGTCCATATATAAATTTTTGTGGAATTCTAAGAGATTGTACCGTTTTGATAAAATCACTTTTTATGGGAGGTAGGCATGGTTTTCAATGAATTTTGTTCATTTTCGAACTTGATCTTAATTTTTTTGATGTAAGACTAAATATCGATAATTCACAGTTTCACTGTTTTACGATAAGTCACGAGTAGCGAAGCAGAACCGAAAGAGTCTCTCCAAGACAAAAGCAGCTTGTACAGCTCGGATGTACCTTCCGGAAGGACGTACCTACAAGTTGAAAGATATCGCGTGAATAAATAATTTTTTTGGAGTCAAAACTGTTTAAAAAATAGTCGAATCTGGACCTTCGATTAAACAGCCGATATAAATTATAATTTTTAACTTTTTTTGTTATATTACAGGTTTATCCTTCCCTTCAAAATATTTTTTTGTTATATTACAGGTTTATCCTTCCCTTCAAAATATCAGTACTCGAAGAAAAAAACCTCTTTTGTTTCATATAAGTGCGAAAATTTTGACAGCTACAGGAGATACTCTGCAGACCCACCATTTACTTAAAATATAGGAAAATAAAAAAATTATCCAATTATGTTATCAACTTGAAAAAAAATTATTAAACAAAACTAAATTTACCCTGTATTCTGGTATCTCCCCCCTTTAGCAGTTTCTTCGTTTTCAATTTAATTTATTGACAGACTTCTTGAGGTCTGTCAAAAAAAAAGTGTTGCCAACTATTAAGTAAGTAACAGCTCAGTGAGTAGTCGTTTTTATGTAATTGAGTTGAGCACTGGCGAATCGAACGCAGCTATTTTGTATTTCAGAACCGTCCCAGTATTGGAACAGTAGGATGGTTAACCACTTACTTATCGACTCTATGTATACTATGTTGTACAATATGTTATCAAAACAGAGTAATGCTGAAGAGAATATCAGTACATTCCCAGCAGAAAAGTGGACCAAATTTGAAATAGTTCTGAACTAGTTCCAAAAAGGACCAGTACTAGTTCCACTACAATACCCTTTAACATTGAACGAACTGACGCTTTTTGCGGGTTGATGTCATAGGAAAAGACAATTGTCCCCATAAACACTCCTTTTTCCCCATTTTTGAACTAGTAGCATTAGGAACATTTTTAAACTAGTTGCTTTCGCATTAGCCTAAAAATGGTTCTTTTTTAACTAGTTTTAAAGTGAACATTTTAAAATTTTAACGTTTAGTGTATTGGAGCAAAGGTCCTAAAGACCTGGTTTGCACGATCTTTTCCATCCACAATTTAGAAGAAATTTTGTTTATAAATGCCTATAAACATTTTTTTTTTATTATTTTTTTCTAGTGCACAGCATATTTAAAAAAAGCCAGAACGCGTTTATTTTTTTCAGCAATACTTTTGAAAACAAAAGCAAAGTGAACTGTTCTACACTGAACGCCTTTTGTACTCTTTCAGAGCTACTTCGAACTGCGCTAGAAATGAACTAGTTCACTTTTTCGATTGACTCCAAAATAACTGCTGGGTTAGTTGTGGGTTCTTCTCTGGGTCTGTTTCATTTTTTTTTGTCCATCAAATGTGCTTTCTCTACTCGGTTCACTTTTAACGTTCCAGTTGCATCATTTCTTTATCTCTTTAAGAAGAGGTAAATAATTAAAGCAATTATCTATGCAAAAACTGCAACTAAATTGCCTCTTCAAAAAAGACTTTAAAGAACTTTAGTTCTAGAATTATTTAGTTCTTCCAAAAAAGCAAATAGAGTCGACTCTTTCTCTGGCTTTTCAGAAATGCTTACAGATCTCCAATTTCTTGTGAAAACTACCTTCTTTCTATTAGAGGGAGGACAATCAATTGCAGACACATTAGCAGTCATATCAAATTGAGAAATATCCGAGGTACTTTCCATTACCTCCAATACAGCTCGAGTTGCAATCGTGACCCATAATTCCGCCTCTTCTTAATTCATATTGCAAGACTCTTAATCACCAATGTCTTCGTCATTCTTTTCGTTTTTTTCCGGAGTAGATATAAGCCGACATAACATCGTCATCATCTTCAAGAAGAGAAGCTATCTTATTTACATCCACATAAGTGGATGCGTTTTGGAAAAAACTTTAAAAATAAAAAATAAAGCAATGCAATAATGGAACACTAGAATGATGTGGGTAATACGTACCTTGTAATGACTCTGACTGAGGTTCTTATGATCAAATTGTGTTGTGCGTCTTATTAAATGTTAGTACACAAATAAACGATAACTGGGCCGGATGTTCTTAAACGCCTTTACATGACACTATTTACTTTCTGAAGCTTGCCATTTTCTGCAGAAATTCCTAATGTGTTTTACGTGGACACCTGCCGTATATGCTTAATTCCACGTTGCTCCATAGCATGGGACCGAATCATTGCGTCGGCCTACGCCCCTTTGAGGGTTCAAAGGTACCAAATTAGCTCCATGTTGTGATGACATTTCGCAACCTTTGGTTTGGGTGGAGGCCTATCTAACACCTCTTCCGTACTAAGGGGTACAGCACCCGAGTTGAGAATGCAACTCCACACTGAGCAAGATTACTCTACCCGCGATATAGGTAGTAAGCCACAGCCACCACGATACTCCCCGAAGGGCCAACCCAATCAGTCGGCCTGGCAAAGTCAGGGGCCGCCGACTACCCGTGGTACCAGTTTTTAAGTCTTTGGTCGGACTTCGCAGCAAGCTACTACCAGTTAAGCTCATCACAGCTCCGGACCGGTTGCCAAACATAAAACAAATAATTACAACTCCTCATTCACACACCATGCAAATCACGGACCATCTCATACAGACACAATACACACAAATATTGCCACTAATTCCGCCTGGTACGCCGCCTCTCAAACACCTGACAAGCATACCGATTCAATTCAGCAATTTGCTCGCTTGAGCGCATTGCATAAATCAAAATCACCATTCGCACGCAAAACACCCATTGCACGCAAATCACGAATGTCTTCATAAAAAGGACACTCACGAAGAACATGCAACCAATCCTCGCGGACTGACCCACAATCACACCTCTCAGTCACACTCAAGTTTCTTTCATGCAAAAATGCATTGAAAGAACCATGCCCAGTCAACAGGAAGCCCAGGCCCAAGCTGAAGCCAAAGTCTGGACAACCACTCACATACATAACGTCACGTATAAAATTATACGTGACCCTTCCATGCTGACATTCATCCCATCTAGATTGCCATCTAGACCGCACACACTCTATCAGCATAGCCTTCCATTCATTCTCATTCATACGTCTTACATTTGTATGAGAAACCCAATCAAACAATAAGGAGGGCACATCCTTCCGAATCCCGTAAGCAACACATTGCTGTATTACCACAAGATCAAGAGGTGGCACCCCCAACAACACTTGTAAGGCATCGGTTGATACGGTACGACATACTGGCATACACCCAATCAGAATGGCTCTCTGACAAGAGAGTATCTTACGATATCCCACAGCAGACCTGACTATACCACCCCACACAGGAGAGCCATAAGTTGCGCAAGCAACAAAAAAACCCCCATACATGAGGCGCACAGCCCGCCTACTGAGGCCCCATTCACTCCTTAGCAGACGACGCACTTTACCTACAACCGTCAAAAGACGGACCCTCACATCAACCAAATGAACTAAAAAGTTCATTCGCTCCGATATAGTTATCCCCAAGTATTTGACTTCAGTCGCATACCTGAGGCTAACGCCATTTTCTGCAGAGAGATAACGTCCGATCAGAAAAAATTAATTTCAGTTGAAAAAGTTTTGTGTGGGATGGGGAGATTCGAACCTTGACCCTCGCCGTTCGCAAATTACGCGTTACGCCACGGCCACCACAAAAATATTTTGTTATGAACAGTTTTAACAAAAAACAATCGCAACTTGTCTTTAAGATTCATTAAAAAAAAACCGATTAACCCCTTTTTATTAACCCCTAAGCTAGTAGACTTGAAAATAGGTTCCTTTCCAAAATGGGTAAGATACAATCCAAAACACCAACACCAACAATCCAAAAATTTAGTGAAAACATTATGTTAAAGAGTTATTGGTGGCTGATTCCTTTTTTGGTGTTCTTATGACCATATGACTTATTTGGGAGATGACAATAAGGATTCAATGAAGTTTTCGTTGCAATTCTATTTATCTGCCTCTATATTTATACTTAGTGGTGAATCATATAGTTCTTAAAATACTGGAAATGAGCTCAGTGACCCCGAAAACCCAACCACACTGAATTGCTTTCAAGCAATTTACTCCTTCTTCGCATGAATGAAAAAATCAAGTCACGTGACATTTTGGCGCATTAACTCTGAAAATATATAAATAAAGCTATTTACAACTTTTAGAAAACAACAACAAACATACCTAAAGTGATAATTCTGAAAAAAAACTAAAATCATTCACAACGCCAACGGAAACTATCTCAAAAATTATACATATTCATGATGTTGTGTGACGTCACAACTTGTGTCTATTTGTTGGTTTTGTTATTGTTGACATTGACGTAAATATTATTGCTTATTTTGCATTTTCTCGTTATTACTCAATTTTATTTAGCATCTAACACGCCCCCCTCGTGAACTCATGATTTGAGTTCATTACAAGAGTTGTAAGAGACTTACACATAAGCGGCATTCGTCTGTTTAAAATTTACACTGTTAAAATACATTACAAGCTTCAGAGAGAAAAAATAGCAACAGGTTTAAGTGATTACAACATTAGCGAGAAGAAAAGCTTTTATGTGTGTCACTCAAATTTAATAAGAAAATAAACACACGTACTTATGACACCCTACATTCAAGGCATTCTTAAGAAGATGACAATGCACAAAAACAAAATCTGTTTTATTAACTTTCAACTCTTACTCCGACCATTACAGGCTAAGATGGAGTATTAAATAATTTGGATGGATATCGCGACATTCCCTTTTTATTAAAATCTAATAATTGTGTTACACCAATCAGCAGAGTCAAGCAATTCAACCTTTTTATACATAGCCCATATTAAAAATTAATGCATCTCTTATCCTATAAGTATCTTCTCAATTATTAATATCAAGTCAAAGTCTAATATATGGATAGTTCTTCGTCTCTTAAGTTGTGAAATAGCTCTTCAGACGACCCTGAAATAATTCCGAATCTATCTGCCGTGTTCTGAATTCTGAGTCGGATTTGCGATAAAATCGGAAGTACATTCCGAATTGGATTTGAGGAGGTGTTCTGAATTCCGATCGGAAATGCTAAGTTCGGATGATATCCGATTCGAACTGTCAAAGTCAACTGTTTGGCTATTATTTTATAAAAATATTAGGTCTGTTCCCGTTCTTTTTGGGCGAAAAATTGTAAAACTGTCAAAAACGTGAGAGTAAGAAAAAATCTCTCAAAAATATTGAAAAACACAAAAAAGTACGGGAACGCTTTTTGGACTAAAATTGTGTAAACTGTCAAATAAAATCGTTTGTTTGGTGTGTAGCATCGGCAGTGCAGACGACATGCTAAAGATTTTGAACAATATAAAAATTAATTCTCTTTTGGTTTCCATTTCAACAGTTTTTTATTTATTTCAAAGAACTTTTATTGTTTTGCAATTTCTTTGCTGACATGTAAACATATGATTTAAAGCAGTGACACTTTTACCATTTTTGCCAGAAGAAATTTCTCGGACTAAAACTTGCAGCTTTTGACAGGGAGGGGACATTTTTTACTCTCTCAATTGCACTCTCTTTTACCATTTTTTCGAGTACGGGAACGCTTCTCGGACTTAAACCTGTAAAAATGGTAAATTGGACTAAAACTTTAGAGTACGGGAACAGACCTATTATGTTAAATTATATTTTGAATTGTCAATAAATAAATTAAATACAATTTTTTAACTCACATAGCAAATTTGGCTGCTACAAAATAAAACCGTGGAATTGAATTCACAGCCAAACAGCTGATCGGATTAAAACTGATAAAAATTCCGATTAGTCGGATTGAAGAACACCTGATGACGCTGATGACCGGAAACAAATCTGAACCGAAAACGTTTGCTTTTCAAATTATTTTTATTTCATACATTATAGCTTCCCCTTTATGCCAAAAACGCGAATGTAAAAACACATGGGTTTTGAGTTTTTAATTGCATCCGATGCATTTTTAATGCAAAGAATTATCCCTCAAAACAAGAAAATCCAATTCGGTTTAGAAAAAATCATAAAATTCCATGCTAAAAACCCACCTACACTCTGTGACAATTAAATAACCGAAATTTTAATTTATATCGATTGACAATTTTATTTTATTATATTTTAATAATTCAAATCGATTGACAGGTTATAAAATTACGCGCGTTGTAATGACAATAATTTTTTTACGTTAAGTCGTAAAAACATAATGGAACAAATAACAATAAACTGGCCATTTCAGCCCTTGAAAGGACTTTGACCGAACTTCTTATGATCGGATTGTGTTATGCGTTTTATTAAATGTTTAAGCACAATTGATCGAGAACTGGACCTACTAGTTTTATGCCGATTTCGAACGGCTACTGTGCATGTTCTCAAGAAGCTTTACATGGCATTATTTATTCTCTTTTGTTGCCATTTTCTGCAGAGAGGTGACGTCCGAACAGAAAAATTATTTCAATTGAAAAAACTGTCTGTGTCAGATGGAATTTAACCAGGGCTCTCTGGCGTATGGGTCACGCACTGCGCCATGGCCGCTACTCATGGAACAAAGAACAAATATTACATTTTGTTTTAAACTTGAACTAATGAAAAAAGTTTATGGTGATGATTGTATATATCTAGTACACAAGTTTATACGTGGTTTTAACTATTCAAAGGAGGCCGTGAAGACTTGAACGACGATCAAAGAAGAGGACGTTCAGAGAACAAAAATCGTGATGAACTGGTGCAAAAAATTCGTGAAATCATTGCTGTCGAAGGAAATTTAACTGTGAGATGTTGGCTAAGGAGTTCAGAACAAATAGAGAGACTGTTCGTCAAATTCAAACTAAATATTTGAGTAAAAAATGGTCTGTGCACGATCTGTTCCATACGAATTGAATGGGGACAAAAAAAAACGCTCGTGTAGAGCATTGTATAGACATTATTTCAGCAGTTGAACACGATCCAGGTTTTCTTGATTCGATTATAACTAGTGATGACACACGGTGCTTTAAATATGATCCTGAAATTAAGCGTCAATCTGCACAATGACAGTCGAAAGGCGAACTAAAACCTAACAAATTGCGCTTACAGAAGTCCACATAGGTGTCATTGTTCCTGGTGTCAAGTCCCTGGTGTCAAGTCCCTGGATAGGTGTCATTCGGAACTTCAGAGGAGAACAAAATCAATACAAGAAATTCAAAATGTATTTGAAACAATCCTGCCATCGACCTTGCTATCTGCTCTTGAAGATGAATTGCAGATCTTAATACAATGATTGGTCTCTGTCCATGATGAGATCAATGAAAAAGATTTAACGTTTGAAATACCAAGGCTAAGTAGGCACCTTAAAACTGCAGAAATTGCTTTGAAATCATATACAAACTGGACCTCAATCGATTTTTTTAATTTTTTTGTGAATGGGGATTCGAAGAATCGTTTCCGAATATAACTCTTGGTTTAAAATTCTTTTTAACGTTATGCGTATCTGTTGACAAAACAGCTTCATTTCAAAGAAGCTTTTCCAAACGTAAATTAATAAAAAATTATTTACGGTCTATAATGGGGCAGACAAGACTCATAGACCTGTCAATGCTATATTGAAAGGTCTGTCTATTGAAGCCGAAGAGGTTAAGAACATTGATTTCGATGAAGTTATCGAAAAGTTTGCATCTCTTGAAGCAAGAAAGAAGAAATTTTAAAACTTGATGGCACCTCAAAGCTATATTTTATAAAGAAATATCACTTAATAATTTTTATAATTTTTCAGACAGCGAATCGATGTTTTTATAAGTGCAAAAGCTAAATATACTCGATGCATCTTAACAAAATTATTTTTACAATAAAAAATTTTAAACAAAAACAGTATATTTTCAAATTTTTATTATTTGTATAGAGATTTTAGATATGGATAAGAATAACTTCTCTTTGGCGGTGTAAATCTTTTATCGGCCCCGGGTGCCAGCAACCCTAGCTACGCCACTAATTCTTAGTATGTATGAATGTTTATATTTTGATTTTTAAATTTTCACTAAATGTCATAAGAACTGCACAAATTGTGATTTCGGGTCGTACTCGAATAGTCGTTTTATAAGTTTTCAAATTCGAAAAAAAAACAAATTGGCCTTTCAGCTCTTGAAGAAATTTGACCGAGCTTTTTATGATCAAATTGTGTTGTGCGTATTATTAAATGTTTTGTGACAAATGACCGAGGGTTGGACCTAGTAATTTTATGCCGACTCCGAACAGCTTTCTCGAGCTTTCTATGGCATTATTTACTCTTTGAGGCTTACCATTGTCTGCAGAGAGGTGACAGCCGGTAAGAAAAATAAATTTCAATCGAAAAAATTTCCTGTCAGCAGGAGTTCATACCTTGTCCCAAATTGGCATCACGCACTTCTTAACGCACTCGGGCACGGCCGCTACAATGAGTTTTCAAACTCATTTATATATTTTTTATAAATCAATTCATGAAACAATATAAAATACTTGATATTTTTGTTAGAAGTTTGACCGATTTTTATTGCCTCTTAAATTAAACATTCCCCAACATCTAACAATCTAGTCTAGATTATCGAAAGTGCCAACTGTACTGTACCATGTGGAAATGGAGACCACAACACAGTCGAGGCTTATTTTGCTTAAAGCATAGTTTTTAGAACAGACCGAGAGAAAAGTTTTAAGAGACTAATCAGAGTATCCGAAAGGGCCTCAGGTACTAAATTATTAAGGGAAGAGAAAATAAAATTTATAGAGAGAAAGAGAGATAGAGGAATATGACCTTTCTGAGCAAACAGAGCACGTGCATTGCATCAGCCGATTCGAAAAAACAAACATGATACTCGGAAAATAAACAATAACAAGAAAACAAGTATTTTAGCAGACAGCAACAAAAAATAATAGGATTTATAAAAATATGTGAACTCATAAATAAGAAAGGAATGTCCACACAATTAAGAAAACACCTTTTGCACTTTAAATTTAAACAAACTATTTTTTAGGTAATAATATTGTTATGGTTTAACAAAATACTAAAAGTAAAGGTAGGTAATAGGTGAACTATCACTTTAATTGTATCTGCTAACAACGCAGATCTGGGTCGTAATTACTTATTGTTTTTTTGCTTTTGCGTGGTACTTATTTTCTTGTGTGGTCATTGCAAGGTCTTGTATTAAAAAAAAAATTCCATCTCTCATTCCAACTGACATGTATCTAATTCTTATTCAAACAAATTTTTTTTTTTGACAAAAGATAGCATTTCGCTTCATAGCTTAAAGGTTCACAAATGCGTTTTACGAAAAAACATACGAACACAAAGCGCGTGATATAACAAACCGGGTTATTATACCTCTTGTATTTACGTAGTAATTTTTCTTCTTAGAAAACAAATTAAATTTTAATTAAGTGACTAGAATTAAAGGTTATTTTAAACAAATTTTAATTGAATTTTGCGTCGTATTTATCAAATAGATAGTAAAGAAAACTTTGATTTGGGGTTATCCCATAGACTTAGGACCCTCTTGAAGAGGGGCAATGTATTTGTTATTTATTCTAAGTAGAGCAATCGTAAAAATGTCTAGACAAATTGGGAAAAAACCTTCAAAAGACTGTGTCACAACTTAAGTATAGAATGAAGTTCAAGTTTCGCATAAAAATAAAAAAAAAAAAAAAAAAATATTTTAAAACTTTGAGCTTGAATTAATTCAAGAACTACAGTCGGTCATGCACAACTATTGCAAGAGTCTCTTTCTTGAATTCTTCAGAACTGTGGGAAAATTTTGCTAAAAATGCACAGATCTTTTACTGACATTAGGAGATGGACTCAAAAAATGTTCACCTCTCTCTGTGGACTGTGGAATGGCAAACATCAAAGAGTAAATGATGATATTTGGAGTTGGAAAAAGCTTTACCGAAGGTCCAGTGTTCGGTAGTTTTTGTAAAAAAAAGAGCGTTGGCTGTGTCGTGGACACACCCGTAATTTTTGACGTGACGGTGTTTCTTTATACTCCTATTTCATGTCCAAACTCTTGTTCTAATACATGACCAAATTTTTGACCTAATCAAAAATACCGAATCCCTTTCCTATTTTAAAAAGGTGTGTCTTAGTTTTTGTCCTAATCCATATCCAAATTCATGTCATTGTCCTTTTCCAGTTTCATTGTGTTATTTTGTTGTTTGTGAGCAGTGAAATCGTAACTAACTAGATTTTTGTTGTTGTTGTTGTTGTTGTTGTAGTCGATGTTGTTGTTTATGTTGATGTTGCTGTTGATGTTGATTGATGTTGATGTTGATGTTGATGTTGATGTTGATGTTGATGTTGATGTTGATGTTGATGTTGATGTTGATGTTGATGTTGATGTTGATGATGATGTTGATGTTGATGATGATGTTGATGTTGATGTTGATGTCGATGTTGATGTTGCTGTTGATGTTGATGTTGATGTTGATGTTGATGTTGATGTTGATGTTGATGTTGATGTTGATGTTGATGTTGATGTTGATGTTGATGTTGATGTTGATGTTGATGTTGATGTTGATGTTGATGTTGATGTTGATGTTGATGTTGATGTTGATGTTGATGTTGATGTTGATGTTGATGTTGATGTTGATGTTGATGTTGATGTTGATGTTGATGTTGATGTTGATGTTGATGTTGATGTTGATGTTGATGTTGATGTTGATGTTGATGTTGATGTTGATGTTGATGTTGATGTTGATGTTGATGTTGATGTTGATGTTGATGTTGATGTTGATGTTGATGTTGATGTTGATGTTGATGTTGATGTTGATGTTGATGTTGATGTTGATGTTGATGTTGATGTTGATGTTGATGTTGATGTTGATGTTGATGTTGATGTTAATGGTTATGTTGATGTTGATATTGATGTTGATGTTGATGTTGATGATGATGTTGATGTTGATGATGATGTTGATGTTGATGTTGATGTCGATGTTGATGTTGCTGTTGATGTTGATGTTGATGTTGATGTTGATGTTGATGTTGATGTTGATGTTGATGTTGATGTTGATGTTGATGTTGATGTTGATGTTGATGTTGATGTTGATGTTGATGTTGATGTTGATGTTGATGTTGATGTTGATGTTGATGTTGATGTTGATGTTGATGTTGATGTTGATGTTGATGTTGATGTTGATGTTGATGTTGATGTTGATGTTGATGTTGATGTTGATGTTGATGTTGATGTTGATGTTGATGTTGATGTTGATGTTGATGTTGATGTTGATGTTGATGTTGATGTTGATGTTGATGTTGATGTTGATGTTGATGTTGATGTTGATGTTGATGTTGATGTTGATGTTGATGTTGATGTTGATGTTGATGTTGATGTTGATGTTGATGTTGATGTTGATGTTGATGTTGATGTTGATGTTGATGTTGATATTGGTGTTGGTGTTGGTGTTGGAGTTGTTGTTGGATTTGGAGTTGGTGCTTTTCGTTTAGTTTTTTTTTTGCTTCCCCATTGTTTGTGCTCTAATTTCAATTAATCCAGCAAAAGTGATGCATATGCGTCACATTAGGCGGTTCCCTTAGGGTCTTTGACACGCCGTCAATTTTTTTTTTATTTTTGTCATATGCCCGAAGACCTCACCTTTGTTTTCGTTCCTTAAAATTTACCGTTGCACCCGTAGTCACAGAGTTAAAAATCCATGCAACGTTTTTTCATGGCTGTAGCATTTTTACTGCATTATGTGATTGCATCCCTGAAATCATGACAACTAAATTTTTTTTGTAATTTAGTTTTGAAGCGTAATAACACATCCCTGCTGTCGTAAAACGAAATTTACTGTAGCACTCCTCCTGAGTGAGTAAAAATTCCATGCAACGATATTACATTTCTGTTACATAAGCTGCTATATTCACGACCTGACGATGCCGGAATTTTTTTTATTTTTGTCGTAAAGCCATGTATAAAACCTTCATTTTCCTTTTTAAACTTTTATCGTAGGTTATATACTCATTGAGTAAAAATTCAATGCAACGCCGCAGCATGAATATTGCGTTATCGATCTTTGAGCGGCTCTCTCTGCGTCCCCATGATGTCAGAAATTTTTTGTCTAATTTTGTTGTGAGGGCTTTCAGTAGGCCTTTATTGGCGTATCGTATTTTTAATCCTAGCACTAATACTCAGCGAGTAATAATTCCATGTAACAAATTTTCAGTTGCGTTGCTTACGCAGCTCCCACTACGTCCCTATGCCGTATTAAATTTTTTTTTTGTTTTTTTAATGTAGTCAAAGAATTAAACTTTATAGTCATACTATTTTTTTAATCATAGCTCTTATACCCAGTGAGTAACAATTCAATGAAACGCAGATGAATTTTTAAAAA
The DNA here is from genome assembly GCA_943735915.1 of Pherbina coryleti. NCBI lineage: Eukaryota > Metazoa > Arthropoda > Insecta > Diptera > Sciomyzidae > Pherbina > Pherbina coryleti. The sequence continues at coordinate 70,714,996 of OX030951.1, forward strand.
ATTCATTTTTCAACTTTTTTGGAAACTAGAGCAGTATAACGTAACTTCGTCACGTCAAAACATATAGGTACATACCATGATAAAGTTATACAAGGTAGGAGTGACAACTGGCTATTTTTTTAAGAGTGTCTTTCACCGACTGTCATTTGCCTGCATATTTTACTTTCTATTCTCTTTTCTACTCTTTTCGTTCTCCAATTTATACTATTTTTGACAGTTGGTGCAAAACGAAAAACTGTCACTCCTAAATTGAATAATTGTATCATGGTACATATGTACAACACAATTGATTTTGAAAAGATAGGGTTGAAATGATAAGATTATTTTATTAATAAGTAATTGGATGCACTCGTGATGAAATAACATCATGCCACATAAATCCATTTTTTAATGGATAGATCAAAAGAAGTAGTTTTATACTTAAAAACTAAAACTAATTAATTAATTATATTTAGCAAAGTTGATTAAATACAAATATCATAACTTAATTGTAACGAGAAGGTCAACGCAAGGTCGCATAGGTTGGCATTAAGACAATACCAGTTGCAATAGATCAGAACAGTATGTGATTCCGTCTAAAAGTTGAAGATTTACATGCTTTTTAACGTATGGAGATTAATTTTGTTTTTAAACGAATGGATAATTATCGAATTGAAGAAATAGAAAAGGAACATACCTGGCTAGAATATTCAATGAAAATGGATTTTTTAAGAATTTTTCCATAAGACATTTTTATTTACTGACGAAAAACTTTATATACATGCCAAAATAATATTTAACTTTGCTTTCATATGTTATTTTTATTTGTAAAAATAATTATTTTTAAAGCTACCATGGACGATCTCTGAGAGCTCCTGTAAAACAATGGCGGAAAACCCCCTTGGCTGCGGACCTGACTTGCACCGTATTTCACCCGACATTATCGACGAACTGAGACGGTTTTTGGCAGTATTGTTAACCGTTTTCGCACAACATTATTTTTGTAAAATGCACTGGCCCCTAGATGCATAAGAAGAGTACGTTCTGAATAGTACATGCATCCGTTGACTGAAAAATATTGCATGTGAGTGTTGAAGATGATCCCAATTTATCACGACGACATTCATAATAGCTTGATCTATGCCCGTCAAAAGTGTACATTAAGATCTTAGTACGCAGGCTCCCAATATCCATCTCGTGCAAAAAAATTTACCCGAATAACCATCAAATTTTCAGTGAATGGGGCCAAAATCAACTGGCATTAGATCCGCTGTTTTTACGAAAAATGTCGTCCAGTTGCAGTTATTGAAAAATGTACAGTTTAATATGATCTGTACGCTGATAGAATTATCATACCATATTTTCTCAAAAATAAGGCCAACCAACGTATTACAGTCTACGGTATTCTCTATAGAGCCATGATTTATGACCTTTTCATATCCTGATTAAAAGGCGAATGTAAAAGATACGTGGCTCAAGCAGGCATACAACAAACGAAACGATCAAGTTATCGGAAAGTCTCCAAAATACCCTTCATGAATTTGAATTCGAAGCATTTGAGATGTGAGAACAGCCAGAAGTCATAGAAGGAGATAGATCTGGCGAATAGGGCAGATGTACTAATAATTCGTACTTTTATTCACTGATTTTAGCGATGGAAGGTGCGTTGTCCTGATGAAAAATGTTTTTTTTCTGCAAACTGGGCCCTTTTCAAGAATCTTACCATCGAGCTTATCCAAAAGATTGCAATAATATTCAGAATTAATTGTTTTTCCAGTTCCAGTTTTCCAAAAGATTGCAATAATATTCAGAATTAATTGTTTTTCCAGTTTGGATTTACAAACAAAATCCCTTTTCCATCCCAGAATACTGATGCTGTAACCTTCTTTACAGATTTTTGAACTCGAATTCGCTTAGAAGACGAACTACCAGGTTCACACCACTCTTTAGCTTCTTTTTTTTTGATTCAAGATGATGGTGGTAGACCCAAATCTCATCCATAGTGATGAATTGATGTATAAAATCCTATTTATCCTTTTTACAACGCTCCAAATGTGTCTGACAAAGTCTCATTCGAATGTGTTTTTGATCCATTGTTAGCGAATGCCGCACCCATTGTACATACACCTTTTTGAAACCCAAAACATCACTTAAAATATGGCTCACACTGCCTAATGAGATGTCTATGGCTTCTGCTAAATCTCTCTCAGTTAATCGACGATCTTCCAATACCATAGATTTGCTATAATTTCTGGTGTTGATGCACTTTGGACGTCCATGACGGGGATTGTCTTCAAGACTTGTACGACGACGTTTAAACTCAGCAACCCAGTTGTACACTGTTTCAAGTGAAGGTGAAGAGTCCTTATACACTACAAATAATTGTTTATGAATTTCTTTTGGTTGTACACATTTCAAAAATAAAAATTCAATTATTGGTTGATACTTTCCATATTAAAAAAACACTTTTTTTCTACTTTGAACAGCTGTAAATATAAGACTGAGTTGTCAGATCTACATACATGACACTTTACGCATGTTCATAAGAAGTAGTACTATTTTTAGAAAAATAAAATGGACCGCCATCTATCTCGATTGACACCAATAAATGTGGATGGTGACCCAACTAATGATCCATAAATTGGTACTGTTGCGTTCCAACATTGGTTGCTATCCATACAGTATATTTGTTAATTTAAATATACACTTGAGTATGATGTGTGGAAACTACTATGACAGGGCGTTAATCGCGTCTGAAGTCATGGAAATCACTCCCAGGAGATGATTTTATTAGCGTCCTGATTATCTGTTGGGCATAAATTCCATAAACCTCGGACTCCTTTGCCAAGCGGCAACGTGGAATTAAACTCATACGCCAGGTGTCTGGGTAACTTTAAAAAAAAGGACTGCCTTTCTGTGTGATTCTAGAAAATTATTGAACAACCTGGTAAGTATCAGCTTTAAATCACCCTTTATATGAAAGAATTTTTCCTCTATTCATTATGTACCGTAAGGATAGTAAAAATTAATGTATAAATAAATAAAAATATTGCAAAAAAGAAAATAAAAACAAATATTTACTTTTTGCTTTATTAACTGTATATTATCGCATTACTTTTTGACAGTAAAATTATCTTTGAGTTAACATACAAGATATAATCTTATGAAAATTGGTTAAAAGGTTAATGATTCCTAAAGACAAAATCAAACACCCGTTCACTTCGGTACTCACGTCTAGCTTATCATGATTCATGATAGTTTCAATGTGGACCGGCTATAAATTACTACGTCATGATTTTTTGAGCCATACATATTTCGTCAGGGAATTTTTCGGAATTGTTTTTGTGATGTACTCGTCATTTTTTCATTACAAACACCATCAGAATTTACGCATCAGAAGCTGTTTTTAAAATTAAAAAAACAAATTACTACGCCAAAAAATTAATGGAACTTTTAAGAGAAATTAAATTTTTATGAGATAATGTAAAAAATGGTTCATCATTAAAAAAAAAAAAACAAAATCCCCCAAAAAAAAATAAATAGAAATTTTGACAATAATTCACTCTTCTTACGCAGACACATTTACATTTTAGCACACTTTTAGCAACGCATACGCAGGCAAAATGTTTTTTTTCTGGTATTTTTTATCAAAAAATTTTGTACCTTTTTTATATTTTTAGTACAACGCAAAATCACTTTGATATAAAAAATATTTACCGATCTTGCTCTGTAAAACTAACGCTCTCCTCCTTGCGTTGCTCTCCTATTGCTCAGGCACTAATTTATAATTTAATGGGTTGTTCTCGCTGCTACTCAATTACCAACGCCATGCAGCAGCCCCCGGCTCTGTCCAGCCCACCCAGTGCACACACACAAAAGGTCGACACTTGTCGGTTTAGGTAAAAAATAAAGAAAAAATACTAAAATACAACTTTACACGAGCACTCCGCTCTGCGGACGAATTTTAGTGCCTACGATCTGCGCGACGAACGAATCGCATTGCGAACAGAACGATTCGGTGCCGTTTGCACTGATTCGGCTGCCTATAGATAGGAGCCACTAAACAGCATTTGACTTAGTTGTTGTCAGCACTTCGAGCAGTTAATACGTTTTTTTCCTAACTTTTCAAAAGTGAATAATAACTTGAACTAAATAATTTGTGAAAACGTCGAAGAGCATAAAGTGAATAAAGATTAAAAAAAAATAAAAATATTTTATAAAGATTTAAAATAAAAGTTGTTGTTATAAATATAAAACCAAATAAAAAACAATTTCTATAACTCTTGCATAAAAGACTTAAAAGAGCAGTGAAAAAGCTTTAAAGACATTCGCCAGGTCTATTAAGGTTATTCTTGTGCTGTGAAAAAAAGCTGAAATTTTTTTTCTCTATATTTCATCATCCTAAACCAAGTACCAAAAATGCACACTAAAATGGCAATTGGCGCAAAGGTTGGTATTTTCAGCGCTTAGTTATAATAATTTTATTGAAAAAAACGTTAGAAATAAATATAAAAATTAAAAAAATTCATTAACTCATGTGTCTTGCTTAAGAAAAAAAAAATATTGCTATTTTTATAGAAGTTTATAAATATGTATCTGCTCTTATTGAAAAATACGCTCGTTCAAGAAGCTAGTGTGTAAGATACACGTTCTATGCAGCCGATGCCACTTCACGATCACCTCTCAAATTGTTCTACCAAAAGGCGGTCAAAATTAAAAAAAAAAAAAATTGGAACAAATCTGTTATTGATCTGTGCATCTACAAGATAAATACAAAATTAAAAAAAAATTAATAAAATAAAATAAATCAAAAAATCAAAAAATTGGTAGTTGTGTCATGGGATAAGCATTAAACCTTATGGGAAAACTTAAAAATCATACAAAATATGAAAAACCACTCACTTTTCAAATCTTCAAGGTTAATACAAAAAAGAAAAAATGTAGGATTTTTTCGAAAAAGTTCTATCTACGGCATGACATGTTAGTTCCGAAACATCTATCTTTCTCAACAAAAGATCTATAAAATAAAGCCCACCGGCGTTAAACGTTATTTTGCGATAAATGAGAGGTGTGTTCAAAAAAATAACTGAAATTTTTATTTTTTAGAAGTAATTTTATTTATTCATCTACATTAATGTTATCCCCTTCAAGGTTGTGTCCATTAGATATGATGCAGTCATGCCAGTGCTTTTTCCAATCCCCAAAACACTTCTGGAACTCGTTTTTTGCGATAGTCTTGAGCTATTTCAGCGATTCAATTTTAATCTCATCTATGCCTACAAAACAACACCACTTCAAGGTTCTCTTTATTTTTGGGAACAGAAAAAAGTCACTCGGGGTGATATGGAGACTGGGACATCATAACAGTGCTGTTTTTTGCCAGAAATGTACGATGTTTTTCTTCGAAATTTAACACTTTTGGAGCAAATTTTGCTTAAAATGTACAGATACTTTCTTGACATGCTTGTCAACACAACAACACAAACATCATTCCCACACAGCCCGCGAAATTTAAAAATTCCCATTACTTTTTGAACCCACCCGGAAGATATAACACATATGGTAGATATGTATTTAAAATATGAAAGGTTGTTGTGCTATTTTCATTTATATGATGATCATGATGATAATTTTACATCATCCATTAATAAATATTTTAAATTCCAAGGCTTATCATGTTCTATAGACGGCTATTGAAATTTATTCGCGGCTCTTGGAGGGCGTAAGCACTCGCGAACCTGCAAAACTTTTGTGGTTACTAAACAAGCGTATTTCTTACGCTCTGTGCCGTAGCCAACAAGTGGCCAAAATTTTAACTTCCAACCTGGAAACATTTCTCGTTTCTTTTCTTCTACTGCTTTGTAGCTGCTGCTGCTCATTAGCATTCAAGCTTCAAAGTTGGCAAATTTATCGCTGGCTCTTGATTTATATCTATTTTTTCTTTTATGCTCTCTCTAGCACTAACGCTCCCTCGCTCTCTGCAAAATTCCACTCCATCCGGCACGATTTTTTTGAAGTTTAAGGGCGCGTGGTTAGATAGTTTGCTTAAAATTTCTAAGCTTTTCGAGACTTTTTGCGTTTATTTTTGCATCATGTTGTGTGCCGTCGCGCGTCTTGACAACAGCAACACGCTATGCCGCGCCCATCAGGCCGTCACCAACGACTACGTCAATTCAAGTTTTTTTGATAAGAATTGTTTTTGAGCAAAAATTTAAATAATACTGGACTTTTTATTTTGTTTTTTTTTTCGATCGTTCGTTAATTTTTTTCTTTTAGTTTTCTTTTCATTTTTATTAAATTTATTCTTTATCATTTTGTTTTCATTAGCGAGAAACTTAATTGATCAAGCACTATAACGAGATTAGATAAAATGCACCAACAGAGAAATAATAAAATCTATTCTGAACTTGAACTTTTCATATTAACAGGCGTTAACTCATTTCAGATGTCAGAATAAAGCTGTTTGTGATAAAGTTCCAGATTAGTTACATTTGACCTTTGTAGCGGTCAAGTTAAATTTGTAGAGTTACAAAGTCGTATTATGTCATATGGCAGTGACATATCTTCTGTGCAATTTTTAAATAAATTGTATTTCATACATAATCTTCATGTATTTACTTTATAATCCCATTAAAGCTTAAAAAGATATCCAAATAACTCTTCTTTCGATTCACAAAACAAATCGTACACCTCTTGTTGATACATTTTTATTTTTCATATTTTCTATTATATAAAAAGCCCGTTCCAGTCAACCGTTCTTTGCCAAATTTTAAGAATCGTGAAATTCTGCATTCAAATTCCACCTGACACAGAAAATGTTTTCAATTGAAATTTCTAGTTTTTCTGGAAATATAGTGCCTATATTTTTCTCTTAAGATGTCAAATTTTTCGATAAGAATTAAACTGTCAAACAGAGGTCAGATTTAGCAACTCTATAATCATTCGTATTCAGTTTGGTTTGCCATTTCAACGCTTTTTTAATTGGCTGAAAATGAACTGGAAGCCTTCCGTCGATATGAGTCTGTCTTAAGTAACACATATTTTTCTCGGTGTGCCGTAAAATTTTACAAACCGCGAGATCCCGGGTTCAAATCCCATCTCGATTATAATACCTTCTGATCTGAAAACTACCCGGAATTCTTCAATATAACGAAAACGGTTCAGTTTATACATCGATATTCATTTTGTTTCCTTCAAAGTAATATCCATTACAATTAAAACACATATTCCAACGCTTCCTCCAATCTGGAAAACACTTTTCCTAGGTTGCTTTTGGAATCGGCTTCAGCTACTTCTGCAAATTCTCCTTTATCGCCTCAATGGTCTCAACACGCTTTCTGCGAAGTGGCAACTTGAGTCGTGGAAATAGGAAAAAGACACATGCAGCCATGTCGGGCAAATACGAAACTTGCGAAACGGTATGGAACGAGTACAAGATTAGATGTGCGACCCGGTGCGTGGTTGTAATGAAGAAATCACAATTCTGGCCTTTTCCGACACCATTTTCCCTCAAACGGTATAAAACGCTCACGTTATACTCCTTTATTTACTGTCTGGCCTGCCGGAAGAAATTCAGAGTGGACCACACCACGATAATCAAGAAGCACTCGAGGTTTTTTGAGTTTTGGCTCGTCTAAGAAGCGCCATTCCGATGATTGTTGATTATTTTCGATGCCATATTCATAGACCCATGGCTCGTCTTCGGTAATGATGGCCCAAATAGAGTATTTCTTTAGTGACATCAATCCGATGCTGTTTCTCAGCAAATTCAGAAATTCACAGAACACAACACACACTGACTTGCTTACAAAGCTATCACGCACAAACTGCCTACAAATGGGGCTCAAACAGATATGCCTCAAGAGCGGTTTGTTTCAATAAGAAGTTCCGGATGTCTTGATCAGGACGTATTTCTTTCCTGCCCATTAGTTTAACTGCAAATTGTCGTATCATTCAGCCTTTAAGCTTAAAGCGAGAAACTGAATGCGATGTAGCTGTAGTAATTCCATGTAGCGCGTCAAAAGTTAAAGTTAGTTGAACTTGCGCTACAACTACCGCTATAAGCCACAGACATTCACAATCACATTCTGGGTGATTTAGTGCATTTAGTACATTTTAACTTTTGGCAGCTCATACTTAGTACTACATCTACACCATTCTGGTTTCCACTTTCACTTGACATATCGTGAGATTATTTGCGTCAAATGAAGCTTGTTTTGGCATCGATATAAATAATGTTACTTATTTTGATTGCGACCCTTATCAAAAACGTGTCTCTTTTCCTCTACTCTTATTACATTAATTTCACCTATTCTAACATAGGATCAATTTGTGGATTTTTAGATAAAAAGCACTTTTAACATTTATTCGCTTTTTTTTGTTTTTCAATATGATTCCCGTTATATTTTAAAAACCTTTAAAAACATAATCAATAACAAATCATTGCAATCGTTTTTCGGCTTATCTCTCCCTCTCTAATGAGTCCAATAAAAAAAAAAAAAACACAATTATCTCAAGTCACCTAAACAAATATCTTTTCATTCATGGAATTTTAAACGAAAATTATTATCACAACATAAACACGCACATGCAGAGATAAACACGTAATAAAACGTAAACACAACCACTCATAACGACTACCAGAATCGCGCTTGGCGTAGCGTGAGTAAAACACTAAAACACAATGAGCCATAAACTGCATTCAGCAGCAAGTTGCTGCAAGCGAAGTGCAACTGCACAGGCTAGACGATGGCATAAACAACCCTCTACTAGGACTCAACCCCGACTACCTGAACCGGTTCTAGCGCGGAGCTCAATGGGATTTGATGTTCTTCGTGATTATCATTTGTGCTCAAATCTATGCGTATATTTCACATTAGGTTGAGAGCATTTAACGTATAAAGCGTTTAGCTTGCGTCTATTTCGTTAGCTTTGCGCAGAGGCGATATCGTAACCAATGAAGTTCTACTGAGGTGCGATTATTGCTAGTTGAAAACTTTAACCAATACCCCGCCATGGGGACGTGAAATACCGTCCACTACGGCAATTTTTGGAAGTCCGAGAGGACTACTTATAAATACATTAAAAACTATTTAAATTAGAAAGTATATATAAACACCTTAGGAATCAACAATATGTTGTGATTATGAGGGAAATGAACGCTGTTGCCAATATCCAGGGCATTTTCAAAATAATTTTGTTTATAATAAAAGGCATCTTTTTTAAACCCAACAAAATATTTTAGTAAATAATAACGTTGGAAAAAAGAGAATTACGTCTGAAAAAAAAAATTAATTTTCAACTTTAATTTTTAAAAAATTAAATAGTCACGTTTTGTTATTAAATAACTGGTTAAGTTCCCGACCTACTAGGGCGTTAAAGATGCTGTCGGCCTCACAAAGAAAACACACGAATTTTGCCAAAATTGTTGTTTATTCCTCCACATAGTCCCCTTTCAGCTCGATACACTTATTCCAACATTGCGATGCCCTTTGAATAGTAAGATTTCTCAAGATCTCCGTAGCAAATCTGCTTCCCTGGAGTCACCTTTTTAAGTTGGGGAACAGATTATAGTCGCAGGTGGCCAAATCTGGAGAAAAAATGAGGAAGCAGTACGTTATGGTTTCTATCGATCTGTGAACTGAAAAGATCTTGCAAAAAGATGGTATTTATTCTTCGATAAATGGGGCCGTTTGTTTGCGATTTCGTTCTTCAATCGGTCCAATAGTTTACAGTTATAGTCGCTGTTGATTGTTTTGCCTTTTCTCAAATAGGTAGTCGATGAAAAAAATACCACGTAAATCTCAAAAAAAAAGACGCCAACACCTTTGCGGCCATTTTTTGAGTCTTCGCTCTCTTTGGTGCACTTCCACTGGGACCTACCCACTCTTTTGCTGATTCCTTCGATTCTGGTGCATAGTAGTGGATTAATTTTTCATCCATGGTTACTATTTTATGCAAAAAATCAGTCGAATTTTCTTTAAACACTTCCAAACATTTTTGGAAACATGTTCATGTTTTTGATTGATTGTTAACGAACGCGGCACCCATCTTGCAGTCAGCTTTCTCATACCCAAATGTGCATGTAAAATTCAAACCATCTACCCACTTGATAGCTATCTCACGCACTTTCACTTCCGGATTGTCCAATTCGAAATTCAAAGTAAGCAAAACCCGACAAATGTTGTCCGCGACGGAGCACATTCAGGCAAATGGTTGTCAGTTTTTTTTTAGAAAAGAAGGCCATGTCGCAACTCTACCACTTGAGCAATGGAGAACTGTTTATTCTGAACAATACACGACCGTTTATTTGCCGGAAGTCTTTGGAGAATTAAGGACTACCAACCACCGAGGGAAGATCATCCTCAATCACGAAAATGCAAGTTCCAACACATCAGCTAAAGCAAAAGAGTTTTTGAGAATTTAAAATGTGTGAGTAATGTGAAGTAATGGGTCATCCGCTTTACAGTATCGAATTGTCATCCAATGACTTCTTCCTGTTTCCTCACATTTAGAAAAAAATGCGTGGCGAACGTTTTTCTACGCCCCAAACAGGTCGTTTAGGCCTTCAAAAACCTGGTTTCGGAGGTACCAACTTCAGGAACTGCTTCGAAAATTGGTTCATCAACTATTGATCATCTTGGAGAATACTTTGGGAAAAACAATAAAAGCATTTTCACTGATTGACCACTGTTTTTTCATTGTAGGCGCAAGACTTAAAAAGCAACCCATGTAGTTCTATTTATATTGTTAAAAAATATTTATATTTATTTTCTCTTTTGTATTGAGTGTGGCCAAAACATCTGTAATTATTCTGTTTACTAAACGCTGAAAAGTCTAATAAACCGTTTTACTTAATGCCCTTAAATGAGCTATAAAAATGTTTATGATTTAACTTTATCACAAACCAGACATATTTCCCGACAATTAGAAGAGCAAATGACCTAATAAACTATTATAAGCTATCAGCTGTTTTAGCTTGAATTCATTTTTTGAAAGTATGTGAAAATAAAATTTTCAACCAGAAGGTTCATAAACCATAAACCATAAATTTATTCATTTCGAATAGTTATAAATTTAGTACTTTTTACTACTTTTTCTAACATACTGATAAAAAAATAAGCAGTAGATGCTTCTTTGAGTTTCTTCTTTGAATTTCTTTACACTAGCATGAATAACATAATTTCGTAGAAATATACGAGATCATGAGAATTGCCCTAATGCTAAAATTCAATGCAAAATAAATGCAAATTTAAGAATTTCGAAAGAGTAATGCCGGTGCCTATTTTCTTTGCGTCAATCCAACGCTGTCAAAATGTGTTAAAGCCACTTTAATCTATTTTCAGAAGATTCATAATTTCAACGGAGACAAACGCTACTTTTTGAGATATTCTTTAATCTAAATTCTTTCTAATCAATCTTCTAATTATTCGTGTTTTTTGTTGTAGTCTACAAATAAATTTTCTTAAAGGAGCAAAAACGAAACGTTAGCTACTCTTTCAAAAACAAAATTCAGAATTTATTTCCAAGTGGTGGGTAATTGATATGGGGCTATTTTTCTGACGTTTTTATCTCTTTATTTCACCTTCATTCTAGCCTAACCATAACCCACAGTTGTTTATAGAAGAAAACGCCGGTATTTCTAGTGTAAGGAAGGCCCGCTTGTAAAAACCTGTAAATTCCTTCAAATCATTACGAATCCCAAAACGTCTAAAAAACCAAAAACCAACACGTGTTCGTTCTCATCAAGTTTCTTGACACCAATTAATACCTCACATAAAGATCTGAATCTAGTTCTCTGTGAACTTCAAAGTATCTACTATCTTTGGTATTTGACAGACTAGCCGATTAAAACTACTCGGCGCTAACTCAATGTTTTGACAAAATTTCATCAGTTTTTTATAAACAACTTTTTTACAAACAACATGACGAAATCAATTAATTATGCATGATCAGCGTTTAATTTTAGGAAGTAGCCGTTCGTCTATTTGTTTGTTCGCTTGTTTTTGTCAAAATAGCTGCTCTGCATTTCTGAAAAATTTCATCAGCCTTTTTAACCACATAATAAATGAAAATGTGAAAAATATACATATGTATATTTATGTCTTATTAAATGACTTGACAAAAGGTGAATGTTAAAAAATAGACAAACATGAGTAGTACAAATATGTATATATAAATAATAGTCGTAAATAAAAAAAATCCAAAAATAAATAATTTCCAATGACTTTGAAAATATTTTCAGAAAAGAAAAGTTTTATAAATATTATCAATAAAACACAAAATATAAAGAAATATTGAAATACACACAGTTCCTATTATAATATGATAGTGTATAAGTCAGACCCGTAGCCAGAATTTTCCTTGGGAGGGGATTTTTTAGCCATCTGACAGGTTTTTTTTCCTTTAACCTATTTTATTTTAAGTTTGAAATAAAATACAATATGCTACAACTTAACGGAGGTAAATAGGAAACATTCCATAGAGTGTGGGAAGCATTCCTTTTCATTGGATACTTCATTTCTTTTTTACACACTATGTTATTGGAGAGAAACATTCTCCGCTGTATTAAATATGAATTTGGAAACATATATTTCCAAATATGTTTCCCCATCACTTCCATTGCTACTATTTCCGCATTCATTCTTAAAGTATCGGTTTGGAAACGACATTAATTAAAAACTACCTATAATTTTCCAAAAGAAACAATGCGGAATCTATCTCCATAACTTCCATATGGAAGTATTCCAATTTTTCCTTGATGGAATGAAAAAACTTTTTCGAATTTTCAACCATTGTATTGTTCATTTCATTTATAGTGACAATTTTGATAAAAAAAAATGTTTAACTTACAATGTATTCATTTTCTATCTTTTAAAGTGAGAATTATATTGAAAAAATCATGTTTTTAAAGTAAATTTCAGACTTTGGGATATTTTAAAGTCGGGGAATTAACTAGAAAGAAGAATTTAAGATTTTTGATGAACCATCTCGAATTTTTTATTTAAGGGAAGAGACTCACTTTTTTAATGCTTTTATTTACATTTTTTTTTTTTTTGTATCTTCTTTCGAAACTAATGGGGGAGGTTTAAAACCAAAAGATCCCATATTGACTACGGCCCTGATATAGGAACACAAATACTTTTTTATTGCCAAAAAAATGTTTTTTTCATTTTGAAAAATTTTAACAAATTTAATCTTTATACTTTTAACTTGAAGCAGTTTTGTATTTGAAGAGAGAATATATTTATATGTAAAAAAATTCAATGAAATACTTATTCTAATGTAAGTTTGATGAACTCTGTTCTTGACTGTGTCGAACAATCTGTTAAAGTGAAAAACTTTTTTAAAAATGAAAAAAGATTTGGCTGGTAAGATTAGAAAAGGTGAATGACCAATCTCAGAAGTTGAACAATATGGGCTAATAAAAGAGAAAACAATGTTCTACAATTTGGTTGACCTCTCAACTTTCAAAAATGTTAGGAAAAGAAAAGTTCTTAATTAGAGAGTTAAAAAATATCAAAAAAGTATCTAACAATTAATTATTATTTTTTGCTTTTAGGAGGACAATTTGGTGTTTTATTGATTGGGATAGTAAGCTTATGAGTTTATATTACATCACAAAAACATGACAATTATATCATCTACCGTTGTTTAGTTGTGTCATATTCTAACTTAAGGGGTGTTAAATATACCAATGTAAATAGCGCAAGATTGCTGGTTCAAATCCCATTAGAAACATACAATTTTCTTGATCGGCCATAACCCTTCTCCCATGTGAAGCTTATTGACAATGTTAACTTTAGAAAATAGAAGTTGGTCCAGACTGATAGTCATAGATTTTAATCCAAGGAGATCCAAAAAGTTCCTGCAACCCATCGAGTTTCGTGCACATACATACGTTACTACATCTATTGTTTATAGAACGAATTATTGTTTTTCAACATATTCTCCTTTACGATTAAAATATTTTTCCAAGCGTTTGAACCATTTGTCTTAACATTTAGCCCATTCCGCTTGAGACATCTCCAAAACATAGTTTTTGAAGCCTTAAAATCATCGATTACTGCCCAAGAAGTCCACGAAGCTCAAAAAAGTTAAAATTTTCTAGAAAATACTCGGTATTTGTTAAAATAGCCCATAGAACCTATACAAATCCCTATGATCCGCCATGCCTTATACATATAAGCCTGGTGAAACATATTTTTCAAGAAAATATCGGTTTTTTGTGGAAAAGCCCTAATAGTCCGTACACATTTCTGTGACTCATCTGTGAGCTCTACTATGTCCTTTTTTCATATTTAGCATTCATTGCCGTGTACTACGGCTCATGATACAATAAATAACAAGGTAGGCTCATATTGAATGTTGTCATTATATTGCTGCTGCTAAATTGAACTGTCTCATAAGCCTCAATCGTCTTATGAGACAAAAGCGCGAACGCAACAAGTCTTTGAAGTGCTCATGCACATAAGCAAGTACAATTAATTTTTAAGTTTGGGTCTCGTGAGCGCGTGAAACTTTTTACCTTTTTACGAACCGCGAGCGTATAGAAGCAGGACAAAGAGCGTGGACTCAGAACTGCCAAATTGAAATTATTTCAATATTAATTATTTTTTGTGTATTATGCTTTCTTTCGCTATTTTAGAGCAGAAGTAGCCCTGTATCTATCGTGTTAATTCTACCATGAGCGGACCTTTTCGTATCCTGATTAAAATCAAATTAATTTCATTTCGATTTGAGTTGGTTGCCATTAAAATTGAAATGGGCTTGGGTATGATTGGAATAGATTTAATTTAATTTGAGAGAATTTATGAGGGATTGAAAAAATAAAAAATATTCATAATTGATAAATGCAATAAATGGAAATTTCATGTTGATTTAAAAAGAAAGGTTTCATTAGTGTCTTATTTCGGTTTTTTTTTTTTAATCACCTCAACACTTAATTCACCGATATTGATAAAACGTTTACATTAACTCAAGGTAATTCCATTCAAAAATTATACCATAACTTCTATGAATTTCTGAGTAAAGTCTTATTGTTAAAGAAAATTTTTTCGAATTTGAATAATTATTGTTTTTAATTCTTGATGTCATTGACCCCTGGTTTAAAAATTCTTATTATTTTTAGCAGTTGTCGCACGAATAACACAGCAAAGTGAAATTGAACGCATAAAAATGTATAAAAGTACCAAAAGGTTGATAAAATAAAATTTATTAAAGCGAAAATCTGCGTCGTTTTTTATAGGTGTTACATTTCGAATTCGCACTTACATAACGGGTGATTCGGAATTTTATTATCGCAGTTATGAATGAAATGATGGCGGTAGCCTCACTCGACACATATTGACACTTAAATCTGATAACATCCGAGCTAATACGTTTTATCAACAAAAGCCGCTTAAATTGGCAGCCCGATAAGGTCTCGAAAATTACGTAAACTACGCCGCAAATTAATCCAATTTTTCAATGGCCAAATGAAGGGAACAATTTCTATCCGTGCGTCTTGGTTAAAACAATTAATGCAAATAAATTACTTTTCAATGCTGTCGAAGTTGAACTTTAACTCGTTTTTTTAAGGTTTATTATTAAAACGCACCGGATATTTCCCTGTCTATCACCGTTACATATATTAAGCTAACTCAAAGTTTCCAACGACAATGAAAAAGAAAGAAAAAAGCGCACACAATGTGCATAAAATAGACGATAAACTACCGCATTATGCAGAAATTCTTACACACTTGTCACCATTTAATTTAACTTCGAAAAAATAAGAATTAATATTGATTTTTTTTTTTTTAGTAATAAATGATTTTATTAACGATTTATTTAACAATTTTTCTTCTTTTTTTTAGAATATCTACCGCAATCAACAATGTCTGATACGTTTTATAGAACAATCATTTCGATTATGCAGCAATCAATCATTGAAAACTGTCCAACAGCAGGCAAATACCGAAGCAGACTTCCAAATAACCACATCCATATCCACACAGTTCACCAATGCACCAGAACCGATAATACACGATCCCGATGTGGGACAGCAAATTTCAGCCTCACAGCTAGCAGTACGATTGGCCACGCCCCAACAGCTGCAACCTAAGCCGGATAATGATGAAGATCTCGGTTTTGGCAAATTGTTCACCGATCACATGCTAAAAGTCTACCATCACCGCAGTTTGGGCGGTTGGCAGAAACCGGAAATTACTCCGCTGGAAAACTTGGTTATGCATCCCGCGGCCAAAGTGTTGCACTATGCATTGGAGGTAAGTTGTCGACAAGTACGCTGTGAATTAATCACAACACAGCTCTGAGTTTAAGCTTTTTGGCAAATGGGGTGGGGCTTCATTTCAGAAGTGTTTTTCCAGGAACACCAGAATAGCTCATTACTTCAGAATTTTGTGATGATTGAGATAATATGTAAACTTCCCGAAAAACGTTTGAGATTATGTTTTTTTTAGACTCCAGGGGATGCCCCCTATGAATGCGAAAGGGGTTTTCCAACCAATTCAGAAAACGGGTGATAGTTGGAGATGAAAGATAGAATAGTGTCGGTAAACATTTGTTTTAAATTTACACAGCTCAAAACTGCCATGGAACATGATCGCAGAGAGATTGTTCCACGACAAAAGAACGAATTATCCCAATAATACGAGATTCTATTAAGCATCTAGGCAATAGGGATGGGCTTGGTGAGCTGCCCGAATAGATCTGGGAAACACACGAGTTAATGACGTCAAGTCATGTAGTAGAACCTATACAGAAGGTTAAGTCAACCAATATTGCGTTGATGCCCAAGAGAGTTGAGAGAAGCTAAAATATTTTCATCCCCTATCAGATATATCGCAAGTCGTTGAATTCGTTCCAGAAACTCCATATAAGATATTGCAGCCTCTGCCTAAATGTGTGAATTGTACTCTATACTACGCCCAACAAAGGGAATTGTCAATTTTGGGGAGTCATAACTTGAAAGCAAGAAAGAATCAATGATGGCCATTTGACCATTCATTCTTATGGGAAAGAGTAGTCTTAATGACGTTATTTGCAGAAATATTTCAAAAACTGTATACGCCCTGAAAAGAACTTCCAAGGTTATTAACAATTCAGAGGTTTCGAGTATATCAAAACCTCTTCTATCTTAAAATTCTGATAGGATGAGAAAAACAGAGTTAAATAAAATTAGTAAATAGGAGGTCCAAATAGGCCCATTACTAACTACTAAATCCGAAGAAGAAAAAATTATAATTTGAAGGACTATATAATTTTCGAAATTAACATTTTAGAACCTGTTCAGAATGGAGAATATTCATTTTAATGTGCATTTTCAAACTTATTGCACAATGTTCGAAAAGCTGTTAGACTTTCTCAAATCTACAATCCGCTTCAAATTTATTTTCGCAATAATATAGAAGGAAAAATTAATAATATAGAAGGAAGAATAAATAATATATAATGTCAAATAAGAGTACAAAATATATGTATATATATATTATAACCATTTGCATAGCTAGAAATATTAATTTTTTTAAACCGCAAAACAATGTTCGAAATAAATCATTTTGTACAATTCCAGTTTCTTACAAAAATAGAATATTCATTTTATTACA
The DNA here is from genome assembly GCA_943735915.1 of Pherbina coryleti. Classification (NCBI taxonomy): domain Eukaryota; kingdom Metazoa; phylum Arthropoda; class Insecta; order Diptera; family Sciomyzidae; genus Pherbina; species Pherbina coryleti. Next base: position 70,732,581 of record OX030951.1, read on the forward strand.
ATATTTGAAAATTGCTCTTCATACTGATTTTCAAAGTTATAAAATAATATCTTTCTGTAGCTTACTATTTATATTAAAAATTATTTCATATTCAAATCAAGTAAGCTACAAAAATTTTTAATAAATAAATTTGAAATCTACTAGAATCAAACAGGAATGTTCGAAAATTTAAACCAAAATTTTCCATTTCAAGCCAAAGCTTATAATTACAATAAGCTTATAATTATATTAAATTTGTCATTTCTAAAAGTTTTAAAAATGCATTTCTAGAAAAGTTTTCGACGGATAAGAATAGTTTTATATTTTTTCGCTGATGTCGAGACCATTAGAATCAAATGATGATGTCATATTTAAGCAACGTTAGAACAAATCTTCAGCAAAACTTTTGCATTTTTTTGCAAAAAAATAAGCATTCTGGAGATAAAAATACGCCATTTTAAAAATTGTATTTAAAGAATGGCCTGTTATTCTGTCACGGATTGTTTTTAATCTGTTGCTAAGAACATCTCGAATATTGTTGTAAACAATATTGATGATTTTTTTACTTATATTTAACCTTATATATGTATGTCTGAATCCACCTGTATAGATTAAAAATTCTATAGGAAAAAAATTTATTGGCATAACAAAAACAGATTAGAACTCGATTTTCTTATCAGTTTCGAACATAACAAATGATGACTTATTATTAATTAAAAACGGTGAAACGCCTTTTTTACACACCTTTTTCCAATTTTTTTTTTTTTTTTTGCACGCTTATCAATCAATAATGGGTCGATCCCAAATCCATCCATAGGACAACAAATATAATTACTTTTTTTGCATCTTGCAGTTATGCGATGTTTACGTTTTGATAAATACCGCCGATTAATATAATTTTTGTTACCACTTTTATCTCTCGTGTGCACCCTGTTAATATTATCGTATTTTTGCACCTATTTTCAGCTTTTCGAAGGCATGAAAGCTTATCGTGGTGTTGATGGTAAAATACGCATATTCCGACCCGACATGAACATGAACCGCATGAATTTGGCCGCCAAGCGTTCCGGACTGCCCACTTTCGAAGGCGAAGAGTTTGTCAAGTGCTTGTCGCGATTGATTTCCATCGACTCCGAATGGGTGCCACACAAAGATGCTGCCAGCCTGTACATTCGACCCACATTGATTGGCATTGACGTAAGTTTACAGGGTGGAATTCATGTTCGAAAATTTAAAATTTTTTAAATTTGAGTTATTTTATTTTACTTACGACTTTAAATGTTGCAAAATATTAATTCCAAGTCTTTTGTTTTTACTATAGCCAACATTGGGCGTTGCTTCTTCTGACTCTGCGTTGCTCTATGCAATCCTCAGCCCTGTGGGCAGTTACTTTAAGTCTGATAGCAGCGGCGCTGTCTCACTATTGGCCGATCCGAGCTATACGCGCGCCTGGCCAGGTGGTGTTGGAAACCGCAAAATGGGCTCTAACTATGCACCCACTATTCATGTTCAAAAAGAAGCTGCCGCCAAGGGTCTGCAACAAGTTTTGTGGCTGTACGGTGAAGACCATCAGCTTACCGAAGTCGGCACCATGAATATCTTCATGTTCTACATCAACGATCAAGGAGGTAAGTTTCGAACATCAAAAAAATTACAAAATTTTCTTACTAATTAAATTAATTTTCTTCTTACAGAGAAAGAATTAATCACACCACCCTTGAACGGTCTGATTTTGCCCGGTATTACACGCGATTCCATTTTGGCGTTGGCACGTCAATGGGGCAAATTCAAGGTGAGCGAAGATGTCTTCACAATGCCACAAATTGGTGAGCTGTTGAATCAGGGCAGGTTGCTGGAACTATTTGGCACTGGTACCGCCTGCGTTGTCAGTCCCATCAACCGCATCAACTATCTCGGTCAAGACCTGTACATTCCCACCATGGAACAGGAGAAACCTGTGCACGAACTGATACGAGAAACATTGTTGGATATACAGTATGGCAAAGTGGCGCATCCTTGGGCGGTAACCATCGATTAAGCGTCCATACCGTACCGATGGATTTCGAAAATCTATAATTTCGAAATTAATCAATCAATGTGTATTAATAGTCGTATCAATAGATGTAAATTTAGCTGGCGCTACTTTTATTTTAAGCAAGGACATCGTTGTTGGACCCCACTAGCAGATAATTTAAACAGTTACCGAAATGCTCGAATTTTAAATGCATTTAAGAAAAGTCTAACGCCTTTTATGTTATCACATTTTCGAAAATAGTTATACATTAAGAAAAAACAAAGTCTGCGCTGCAAGTCCTATTTGTTGTAAGCAATACAAAAATATTTATTTAGTTTTTAAATAAATTTAATTAATTTTTGTAAATATATAATAATATATATATATGTTTGCACCTAAGAAATATACGAAATTTTAAGCATAACTCTTTTTAAGTTAGATTATTTATAGCAAGTGTTAAAATTGAACTTGTTGACATGGAGCAAATCCATATAAAATACTACGTTCAGTTCTTAGCATTTGCTATTTCGAAACAATTTAAGTCCTAGTAGATTATTACGCTCTTTTTGGAAAAATAGACTAAATAGAAATTATTTAATATATATTCTCAGGGGCTATTTTTTCGAAATACATGATTTAATCTTCCAAACTAATAAAGTACCGGAGAAAAGTGCATTTAAAAACTATGTTCTAGTCCTTAAGCATCAATTTAAGATTTTAAGGATATATTTTTCTAAACTTTAAATATGCGAAAAATTAGACTTAGTGTAGTTTAAAAGAAAAACTCTATTTTTTAAAAAATAATCAAAGCTTTGCGGAAAAGCTAAAGAATGCTGTGAAAAAGAAAAGAATTAAAAACAAAATTGTAAAAATTGTTAAAATAGAAAATAAAATTGTAAGAGAATTGATTTTATTGTAAAAACAGAAAGAACACATTCATTTGTAATAAAATTTCTACTCTATTCAAAACGCTCGAAAAAATATGTTTTACTTTTTTTCTATAATTTACTTTAAAAGTTTTCGAAGGAGGAGTAAGTTGTTATTCCAGTTGGACCAATTTCTCAAAACGTTCTTTGAGTTATATACCTTCAATTAGGGTTTAAAGTCTAATAAAAAAACACTTGTCAAAACGACTCTGAAAATAAGTTCGATTTTTTTATCATTAAACTTCGATTTCGATCGTTGTTGCCGACAAAATTATTTTCATTTTCACCTAAGAAACAGTTGTGAAGTATCAACAGTATCATGATAAGATACTATCTACCAGGAAACGAAAAGGTCTGCTCATGTACGGCCCGCACATAGCTGACGTTTGTAAACGTTCGTGTACCTTTTAAAATATCTCACACCCACGTACGAAAGCCGAATTTTTATTGAGGCTCATCAGACAATACATGAGCTGTACATGAACATGAATGGCAAGAATAAAGGACATAGTAGAGCTACCAGCTGAGTCACAGATATTTGTATGGGATTGTTTTGACAAAAACTGATATCTTTTTAAGGAATGTGTTCGACTGGGTTTATATAAGGCTAGATGGACGGTAGGAATTTTAGCTAGTTGGATAAATGGAATATTTTGGGATTTTGTGGAATCATTGGGCAAAATTTTATGATTTGCAGATAAATATGTTCCACTGGTCTGTTAATGAAACTAGTTGGGATATTGGAACTTTTATGGGTTTTGTGGACTCATTGGATAAAATCGATGACTTTCAAGCATATAGGCTGCACTGAGACTATCTATGAAACTAGTTCGATAATTGCAACTTTTCCTGGACCAAATCGATATTTTTCTGACAAATAGGTTCCACTGTGGAACTAAATTGGTTATTGCAACTTTTCGAGTTTTGTAGATTCCTTAGATTAAAATCTATGATTATCAGCCAAATAGTATTCCACTGGCATAATTTATGAAAGCAGTAACGTGATAAGAAATTTTTTGGGTTCTACGGATTCCTTACATAATAATCTATGATTTTCATGGAGCAATTTGAGTTCACGGAAATTTGTTGGGTTCGGAGTCTTAGGTTAAATTTCTTTTTTTTTAATTTCTTTCTCAGAAAAGTTTTGTATTATCATTTATATAAATTTTCAGCATCAGGTCCATAAAACTCAGAAAACTCCCAAAACCCATTTAGTTCGATAGATAGTTAGTTCTATTGGAATCTATTTGGCATACCACCATAGGTTTTTGTCCAAGAAGTCTCAAAGAAACAATTGCACAAGGGAGAACAATTTTTTTTTGCTTTATACAGATTTCGTTCTTTCCATGTACGGTTCATGTGCTTTCTAATGATCATTAAAATTCTCATTTGCGTTCTTGTCTAAAAGCGTGTACGTTTGGTAGGTACAGAGAATGAGATCTAAGGTATATCAAGGTCAACGGTCCAACCTACTCCCCAGATTAGGTGACCAACTCCAGGATCTGTGTAGTCCCTTCTACATTTATACAGGATAGGGCGAACCCGTTGCCTTCCACCATCCTCCTTTATTCTGGCTTTGGACAGACGGCTCGTGAGAGAAAGCGAAGTTTGTCTAGCCTGCCGGAAGAAATTCTCATTGGACCACACCACGGCAAAAACTGGAACGACTCTGTCGTAGTTTTTTGGGTTTTGGCACGTCTGTGAAGCGCCATTCCGATGATTGTTCGTTAGTTTCGATGCCATATTCAAAGACCTATGTCTCGTCACTGGCAATGATGGCACCGATAACATTTTGGCCCAAAGAAAGCATTTCTTTAGTGACAACAATGCGTTGGTGTTTCTCAACAAATTCAGAAACTCACAGAATACAACAAACACTGACTTGTTTACAAAGCTATCACGCACATAACTTAAAACAAATGTCTGTCAAAAAGATATTTGAGCACCTGATGACAGATGTACCAACCCAGTAAAAAAATTTGACAGTTGGTCTGTTTGAAAGGAAATTGCGTAACAATGCGGACCATTTTCAAACAATCCATACTTTGCTGTTTGCAAGAGCGAAATAAATATTTTTAAAACTATTATTTCAATTGAATCATACATAAACATTATTTTTTTTATTAATAAATAAATGGAGTTTATTTCAAAACAGACAAAAAAATCAATTAAAAGTAATATGTAAATAACATTTGTTTCGTGGAACCTTAAATATTTGACGAATATACGAACACTTCGTATTAAGTATTTCAATATTAACAGTTTTTAAATTACTTTGTTTGTGCTTGTGTGGGGAAATAAGTGCTTATGTAACTGTATTCAAATGATTACTTAAAATGTTTAGTTTATCTTTGTCATGGGCACGTTTTGCAGGTTTAGATTAACATAAACATTCACATATTATATATATATCTATTTAAGACGTTAACAACATTAAAAAAAACATTTTATATAAATTAAATATTGAAATAATATATAAATTATATAATATTACATAATTATTTGAAAAATTAAAATATTTTTCTTGTTTAGCCTTAAATTAGCAAAACTTTGGATATGAGTATGGCTTCAATTCTAAATACCTGTTGTTAATCATAAAAAGATCAACATAACTGGATAAAATGAACAAATCATTTGTTTTAAGAACGTCACTTGGTTTAGTTATTTTAATTTTAATTTTCTCCGTTGGTTTTTTTTTTTTTTGGTAAATGCTATAGAAGTTTAACTTTTAAGTCGTGTTTTTAAAATTTTTATTTAAGTGTGTTTAACATTGTTTTTTATATATTCATAGATTATATAGTCAAATTTAACGATTTTCGTCATTCAGTTTTAATTCGTTTAAATGAGTTACTTTTCATTAGAACGCTTGAGCAAAAAGACAATTTCAAATGTGCTGATCGTTTGATTTAAAAAAGTTTTATATGCAACTCTCTTTAAACAGAAGATATAGAAATTGCTAAATTCTTTTAGCAATTCACCATTATGTTAAATTTAAATTTTTTCTAATTAGATAATGAATGATTTGTTGGTAAAATATTTAATTTTTAAACTAGTTTGATTTCGTCTTGCTTAAGGAAGAGAGTTGGTTGTTCAGGATTTTTTTTGTTATATAATATATATATATATATATATGTATATATATTTATATAGTTTAACTGTCTGCTTTTTTTATTCTCAAGATTTAACTATAATTGTCCTACGGTTTCATTTAAAGCATTTCTTCTTTTATAATGTTCACTGCATTTCCTGTGTTTAAAGTATGCTATATTAAAAAAATTGTTGTTGTGAAGAGTTTACAAAAATCCATGTTTTTATGTTCACGCATAAACGTATTTTTTAAGATTTTCATTGCTTAAGACTTAAAAACTAATGTCATAAGATTTAAATGAACTATTCTATATTCCTTAAACTAACATTAAGTTAACATTCATTCAGAGTATTTAAAACTTAATATTTTTTACACAAAAAAGAAAAGAGGGGAGGAGGACTAGTTTAACAAATAAAATGGCAAGCTATTGTTTTGAATTTTATAAAATGGAAATTCAAGTGATTTTAAATCATCTTCAAACAACATATTTCATAAATAAATGTTAATTTTTTCCAATCAAATTGAATTATATCTTAATTATATTATAACAAAAAACGTATTTAAATTATTATCTAAAAAGTGCTTAATAAGGAACTCAATTTATAGAACATATATAATATATAAAGTAAAATTCAACAGGAAATGCAAAAAACTACATTGTAAAAATTAGTTTATCTAAATGCTTAAGGTAAGTGTTAAATGTTAACCAATTCTTATGCATGGTATTGCTTGCTTGCTTGTCCTGTCCTTAGGCTTTGAACAGCTGCGGGAACTCATTGGCAATTTCGCGTACTAACTGCTGATCGGAGGCACTACATTCAGTTTCCTCACAGAAGATACGCGTAAAGATTTTCATCAAATCCTGTTTGCGATGCTGATGCTCCTGATAGTTTGTATTACGTAGAATGCGACGACACAGTTCCAAATAGCAGCGCCGCAACTGGAGAGAATAGAGAGCATTATTAATTTGTTCTTATTTAAAATTTTATGAAAATATTACCGGATTTCCGGCGCACAAATCGGACAGCTGGCGCACGAGAATGTCAATTAGAACCTTGTTGTCGTTTGTATAGAACATGCCAGCAGTATCGGGAATACTGAATATGTCAATAAACATTTTCAGCACAGAGTTCATCGTATCAGTCGAGTGTTTCAGCATTTTTATAGGATCCTCTGGTAGGAAAACGAATTGTTTGAGAACTTTGTTATTTAAGAAAGATTGGCAGATGTCAGTAAGTAAACCGCCTAAAACATTAAAATAATATTCTGATTTACGAGTGATAAATTCACATTAAATACAGGAAAAGGTAGCTTCATCCAAACCATACTTTCAATAATTTCTCCGATACGAGGTATACTCTTCGGATAAGTTCCTACGAATTATATGTTATCCTCGCCAAAACTTTAACCTTTATTTCCATAGCTATTCGATATCAAAAATTTGGCATTTATGGGCGGAGCAACTCCTTATCCTTATCCAGTCCATCCCAGTTTTCTAGTAGAATGACGTCACCAAATAGGAACTCTATTCTGAGTTTAAACGTTGTGATTTTTACTTCCAAAGCTATTCGATATCAAAAATTTTAATTGTATTTGCGGAGCCACACCCCCTTATATAATGCTCATCCCAGTTTTCTAGTGAATGGACATTGCTAAGTGGCTACTCTATACTGAGTTTCATTGTTATGAGGAATTTAGTTCCAAAGCTATTCGATACCACCAATTTTAAATGTATAGACAGTGCCACGCCCCCTTGTCCAATGCTCACTCAATTTTGACACTCAAAGGACACGACTAAATAGTACGTTCTTACACAGTTTCATTGATATGTAAATAGTAGTTCGAAAGGTATATCGAAAATTTTTGATACCGAAAAAGTGCCACGCCCCTCGTCCAACGCCCAGACAATTTTCTTTCACACTCACAAAACACGTATATATTTCTTGTAAATTAAAATAATTCGTGAAAAATTGTTCACGCACTTTGTTGTCATACATTAAAAATGCAGAATAAATGTCAAAGTGACGCGACACGTCATGTACATGACTTCATGTCAATGAACGACGAAAATTGGGGCTTTTCTAATAAACTGTGGCGAAAATACTAGAAAAAAAAAATTACAGTAGGCAATAATGAACAATTATTGTATACATAGTATGAAGGAGACAACAAAGTACCGTTGGAATGCGATTTTATCATTTTTTGAATGTGTACTACATTTTGGATACAAACTTCCTATAGAACAGTGGCAAGCTCGAGGTGTAAATAAAACAATAATAGAAGAAATTAAAAGAAAAATTCAGCAAAGCTTTAAGCACAGAATCGGGTTAAATGTTGATATGCCAAAGCATGGTTTTGGGCAGTAGCAATGATGGCAACACTGCTAGATGTTTTTTTTTTATGACCCAGAAATATCTTTGGATATAACGGGTGTTGATGTTATTATAATAAAAAGATTTAAAACAATTTTGCAAGCTTTAGCTAGTGGTTTCAAAATAAATCTTGATAAATATAGAGCTTTTGCTTTAGAAACAAATATTTGTAAAAAAACACAAATAGTATCCTATGACCCCCACAGTTCACAAAATATAAGTACACAAACATCAAGTAATATAGAAAATGCTGCTTCCGATTGGCCAGTTAAGTGAAGAGGCGCAAGAAGCACGCAAAAATATTTTAAAAATTATAGATAAAACTTTTCCAGAAAATTATCTAGAGCTAACACAAACACGGATATCCTAAATTTGTCGTTAATATCATCAGATCCCTTTATTCCCAGCTTACATAAACCGACAAAAAGAAATCGTAAAGCACTAACAGGAAATGCTTTAAGCTTATTAGAATCCCCAGATTATAAACTTCAGTACAGGAATCTATTTTCTATCATGTCTACCTTCATGTGACAGTGTATCAGAAAGTTAGATACACGAAATTTTTTGTTGTAATATGTACAAAAATCCTTAAAAAAGCATTTTCTTCTTTAATTCTATTTGCATTTTAATATTTGCATTGAAAATAATTTTTATCATGTTTTCATAACTTTGGCCCCACTGTGCGAGGGTTAAATTATTTTCGTGAAAAATTATCTATGCGTATGAGCCTGAAAATAAATAGCAGTCGATTGTAGATCTTTCAAGATGAACCATGTCCAACAAAAGTTGTTCGAGCTCGAGGCACTGCGAAGCAAATGGTCGCCCGTTTCTTCCAAAAAACCGGTCATGTGGCCACGGTACCACGGTATTATTCACCATCAAGACAATGCGAACTCCTACACATCAGCTCAAACAAAGGCGTTATTTACGCCTTTGAAAACGCAAAGATATTTTTTAGCATTCTATTGACATCAAGGTTCTGTATTTATTTAATTGTTTGCATTTATCTGCTATAATAAAAGAAACGCCAATCGAACAAGATCGATAAGTTTTTCATTTTAGAACTAGATGGACCCCTTAAACCATAAAAAGTGGTTTTTCGCCTTTTGTTTATAAACAAATAAAGCATCAATCTGGTGTTGATTTTAAAACATCACAATATAAGAAATAAGAACAACTTTTACCTTCTCTATTAAGAAGCAATAGAATTTTTTCCGTAAAGACCTTGGCTGTTGGCAAACTCTGCATCGCCTCGACTAAGACATTTTGCGTAAAGTCCGTGAATTGCAAATTGAAGGCCAGAATTAAGGCAATAACCATGTCAACAAGAACCTCAGGATTGTTACCCTCAACGATCTCGAGCAGAAAGCTAGCAAAATGCACACCCAGATAATCTAAAAGTTGAAAAATCAAACATTTAAAAATGAAATAAATTTAATAAAATATTTATAAACCTTGATGATTTACAGGCATGGGTTGCCCCAAGGAAAAAATAACTGTTAACATTTTGACGAGTTCCTTGAATTTTTCTATGTTAGCAAAATTCGTTTTCATGTCTTCCACCTGGTAAAGAGAAAAAATGTTTAATTCAAATATTATTAATATTCAAATTGTACCCACAATTTCCAAAGGCAGCACCGAGGTCAGCAGTATATCCACTATTATGTGGTCTAAATGGCAGGCGGCAGTAAAAGCCTTCAACAGTAAACGTTTAATAGCCCAACGTGTCTCCATCTGATAGTATTGCACAAGATTGATCAATACCTGGTACTGATCACAGGACATTTCATAGCAGCTGATGTTTTCATCTGCATTTTTCTGGACAATCAAAAATATGCAGAATATTAAAGAAAGAAACTCAGACAATTGTCTGAACAAAACAAAATGTATCAAACCTTACCAGAATTTCTACCAGTTCCTCGAGAAACTGTACAATATCATCCTCGTCTTCATACAGCATCCATGTGCGTTGCTCTGAGTCATTCTTGCAATCGGCCAACTGCGCAAATATGTATTGCAAGCGTTTGGAATCATGTGTTATACCGAGCAACTCCTTTGGTGTTTCCACCTTTTCCGTTACATGTACAGCTACTGCCTCTAGATACGGATTGATTTCACCATTATATAGCTGCTCCAGACTGGTTAGCACTACACGCAAAGCCTCGCAGGACAAATCAAAACTGAGATTCGTATTACGGCGTATTACATCGACTATCTGGTACACATCAGATGAATCGACCTTAAGATGTTCGCGTGGATACGCGGATGCTGCTGTGGTGGCAAGTAACAGCCTCTTGCGTTCAATGGCCACGCTATCTTCGCTGTCTTCCAGAGCTTGACTGTTTTCAGCACTCTGTGCAAAATCGCCAGCGCCGGTGTCACTATTGCCTGTAACCAATGCGGGCGCATCACTGGCGTCAGAATGATGCTCTGTCGGCAGCAGTTTATCATCCGAGATTTGTTCACTCAAATCAGAAGTGGCAGCTCCACTACCGCTCTCGCGAATCGACGCTTCTCCACCATTAATTGTGCTGCCATTTTGCTGTGCATGCTTTGTGCTAACTGCAGCTTGAAGACTCGACTCTTTGTATGTCGTTACAACATCTTCACTGGTAGTAGTTGTCGTTGTTGTTGTCTCGGATGGCTCTGAAGTGATGCTGTTATCCTGTGCGATGTCATTGGCTTTGGAAGCTGCAGCAGTACTTGCAACCGCTGTTGCGGCGACGGCGGAGGTGTTGGCTGCGGTGACGTTGTTAGCCCCAACGTTATTGTTGCTGCCACTAGTGCATTGTACGACTTGCATAGAACCCATGCTGGGCGATTCTTGTATCATGTGTGGCATTGCGGCGCCAACAGTTGGGCTGGACATGGATTTCTTATTGCTGTCGAGTCGTTTAGAAGAATGTGCAAACTGCGGACTGTTTGGCTGGTGTTGGTACTCAGTATCAGCTGCAGCACCATTTGAATTGTTGCTGTTGCTGCGCACATTCTTAAAGTTTTTATCGCCGATGCTCTGCGAGAAGGAGAAGGAGGAGTCGTTATCCCGTTCACTGCTATCCTGCTTTCAAATAAACAAGTAATACATATAAAAATAAAAATAAAAGTGCAACGCCTAAAAACTCACCAAATACAGCTTTTCCATAGCAATTTTTTTCTCGCGCAAACGCTCCAGAAGTTCATCCTTTTGCATGATTCCATTGATTTCAATATCTTTGGATTTTTCTAACGATTCAATGGAAGAATTCAGGAAGCTTATGAGGAAGTCGGGTTCAACCTGTGAATTTAAATATATAGTAAGTTCAACCGACAATTATGGTTGTTGTCAAATATTTTTTAAAGTGTTAAAAACGGTTTCTGGAATAATATTAGGTACATTTCATTATCCTAAGACACTTTAACGACCATCCGGATTTTTCATGACATTGATGTAATATTTGACTTAAAATGTTGATGAAATTTGCGGGTATTAAATGTTCAGTTTGGATGTTTTGTAATTAAAATATTTTTTTTATTTAAATCATAAATAAAGATGAATTCAATCAAAAAAATATTTACTGCTGTTTTACTTAAATATGAAAACTTGGGATTTTTACAATTTTATGATATAATCAAAATTCCCCCTAACAAAATTTTTTTTACACAATTCCCCTTTCACTTGCTAGTTTTTTTTAGTTCTCGTAGAGAAGCAAGTTAATTTATTGCTTATATTTAATTTAAAAGAATGATTTAAAAGGTACCCGAGCGTGTGTCAAAATGAGTTATATTCTTGCATAGTTTGCATGCGTATCTTTTATGATGAACACAAAGATTTGTTTTTGAGAGGCAATTAAGTTCGGAAAATGAGTCAAAAATTGTTAATTTTTGAGTATCACAAACTCATTTTTGTACCCGCAAAGGTTCATAAATGAATTTAAAAAAATATACTTTTGGTTCACTGGGCAGCATTGAAACTCTATTTTCCATTTTGTAATAACTCAATCGGATTAAGGATTGATTAAAACCAAGCGTAATGTTGAAAACGTTAATTTAAAAACGTGTCAAATTTACTCAAAAACTGGCTGCAGTCAATGTCAAAATATTTTTGATAAGAGAGGGATAAGTGCGTGTTTATATTCCTTTCTTTCTATTGTGCACAACACAGCCCATTCGTCTTAATGAAAAAGAAAAAAATGACATCAATTGTTCTACATATGAATTGTTCTTCAGCTTTAGCAACCAAGGCGATAACTCACGCAGCACATCTTTAAAGAAAAGATTACAAATGAAAACGAGTGCAAACGATGTGAAAATGACTTCAAAAGCAGAACATACCCCCCTTAGAACATATCCTTGTTGCGAATTATTGCGTTTATTTTTCATACATGTACATTTTGTATGCCTTGTACAGGCCATGCACATGCTCCTGACGTCTACAAGGTGTCGTGGTGTTGGCGTGTTGGGAAGCAATGAGTCAAGTGCAAGCGTCCTGAGTTCTCAAGGATTTACCTAAATGTTACTGCATTATTTATGTAACGATGTTGCGAAACAAACCGCAAAAGTATTAGAACAAAAAATAAACAGGATGCAAGGATGTAAAGGATGTTTACCTTTCATGAAACATACAAAATACAAAACAACTATTAGTGATATGCCTTTGCTCCTGTATTCAAACATTCTTTTCGTTTTGTGTGTATTTAAAGGGACGCATATTTTAGATCGACTAAAAAAAGAACGCGACACTGCGTCACAACGAGAGAGCGAACATATTTTAAATATTAAAAACTAGACTTCTCTGATCAGTGTTGGTAACTTTAAACAAATTTAAACAATTCGATGGGAAAAGTTTTTACACCCTGCAGTAGTTTAACTTTATTACAAGATAAAAAGCCTTTCATGCACCCATTAAAAATTTAATCAGGGCGATGGGTGAGTTCTTTTATTTACTCGACCAATATATTTTTGCCTCCTTCTTGTCAATAACGAGTGCCAGACAGCAGTTCGTTACTGCATTATGCTGCATGCCGAGGAGCAAAGCTGTATTTTATGCTTTAGGATTGAAAACGTGTCAATAGCCTTCGAAGAATTTTTAACGATTTTACTAGATGTTGGCAGAGATTTTGTTGTGTTTGTTTGGTTTGGCATACATGCAAGCTTGCAAGAGGGCGTTAGGGAGAGCGCTGTAGTGGCTGCCCTTGAGTTGCAGTCAAACACTTATAAAAGAAATTTCCAATTATCGAAAGTACTCATTAAGTGTGAAAATTGTTTTATAATTAAAGAAATTGTAAGCGGCTTAGTACATAAAATAATCACTTTTCATCATCTTTTCATATTTCTTTGTATATTTCAAGGTCTTTATGCAATCCAGTGCAGTAGACTTGCGATAATCTGAACATGGTTGTTTTTACACATATTAACGGTACAACGATACGTTTTACAGCGTTACGTTTTACAACGATACGTTTTACAGCGCAGGTTTCCAAAAAAGTTAAATAAAGCATTTTTTCAAAATGCTTCAGTGTTGCATGGGATTTTTACTTAATAAGTATAGGTGTTATGATAAAAGTAATGATACGACAGTAAAGACAAATCCTTTAACTTTATGACAAAAATCAAAAATAAATTAAAAACATCATCGGGAGGCGAAGGGAACTGCCTAAGCAACGAAACTGCATTTTTGCTACATGGAATTATAGCACGCTATATTTTTTTTTTTTTTTTTTTTTTTTTGTTAGCTTTGAATCAAGGATTTCAGGTGGAATACCTATTTAGTCAAGTTTTCCTTGGTTCGAAATGGGGTAATAGATTAGTGAGAATGAAAGATCAATCAAGTGAAACACGTGAAGGATGTTCTAAGAGTGAAGGAAAGCCAAAGAAACATGTGAATTTGAATCAGAGGCAAGTGCCTTATGCCTTTACCTCAGTCAATTCAAGTTATAAGGTATCCACAAACTTCTCTACCATCAACTACGACTTCAAGTCGTATATATTGATAAATTTTCAATTTCAGTTGATTAGAAATGAGGATAGAAAATTGCAAATGCGAAAGGTTTAAAGAGTAGGACCATGACCTGGCCGGGAATCGAAACCGGGACCTCTGGGGTAGCAGTCGAGCACGCTACCTACTCGACCACCGAGGCTACCAAATATAAATGTTATATGGTAAAATATATTATAAAATATATTATGGCTGCTTTTTAGCCTTTATGACAAAAATAGACGAACAATTCATGACGGCATGAGGCCGACAAAAATTTCCAATCTCACCAGCACAATATGCCTACGCCAAAGGCAAATCTGTGAAAACAGCTCTCCACTGCATAGTAAAAGACCTTTCATCAGAAGGAATATACAATGATAGCCTTCATTGATATAGAGGGTGCCTTTAACAACGTCAAGGCAGAGGCTATCACTAATGCGCCGACGGAGCTTGGGGTGGGTTCTGCGCTGATAGCAGTTATAAATCAAATGCTAGTAGGCAGGATTATAAGCGCAAAACTCGGAACAGCATCCATACTAAAATCTGTACCAAGGGAAACTCCTCAGGGAGGAGTTCTTTTGCTTCTACTCTGGAACCAAGCGGTGAATGAACTACTGGGAAAACTGGAACGATAGGGGTGAAAGGTAATAGTCTACGCTGAAGACGTTGTTATTATCATCTCAGGAAAATATGTATCCACTCTTCGAGATATTATGCAAAATTGTCTTAACACTCTCGTAAACTGGGTTACCAGCTGTGGACTCAGCGTTAATCCTGATAAAACTGAGTTAGTGGTATTTACTAGTCAACACAACTTACCCACAATCAGTCCTCCAAAACTGAAAAATACAAGACTAAATTTCTCGGAACAAGCAAAATATCTGGGTCTCATCTTAGATAGAAAACAAAATTGGAAACCCAATCTGCTCGAGAGAAAGCCAATATACCCCTATATTCATGCAAGAAAGGGTGGATAGCAAATGGGGATTACAACTTAAGGTTACTCACTGGCTCTAACAACTGTTATAATGCCAATATTGTTATACGGTGCTATAGTTTGATGACCCGCACTAAACCAACAAACACACCTCAATATACTTCGGAAAGTTCAACGGTCAGCTGAGCTGTGCATCAGCGGAGTGCTGAGAACCACTCCTACGGAGGCACTCGACACTATGCTCCACTTGACACCACTAGATATTCTAACAAAACAGCTGGCTGCAAACACATCAATCCGTCTAGAAGACACTTCCCAATGGAAAGGAGACACAATAGGACACTCTTACATTAGGAAACTTCTTCTTCCAATACCTAAGACAGTAGACTACATCACGCAAACTCTACAAAAAGTTTGATGTATCAATTCCCTCCAATCAATTCCTTCCAAGAAATGAATGGGAGCTTGGAAGTTCTCCCCTAAACAATGCCACTGAAACCTAGACTGATGGATCAAAATAAGGTGGCAAAGTAGGGGAAGGAGTCTATTCTGAATCACTAAACATCAACCTTGCCTTTAGGCTCCCCGACCACTGCAGTGTCTTCCAAGCGGAAGTTACTGCGATACACGGACCCGTTACTTGGCTTCAGATTAATGATGTATCAACCAGAGCCCAATCGTAATTTTTTGCCACTGGAATGACAATCGTCTTCAGCCACAGGCCCGTGCGCACGGAGAGATTTTGGAGGTTCAGAAGGAGGGTTTCGAACTATACTTTTGAAATCCAAAGAACTGTCTGATTATGAAAAATTTCCATAAAGCAAAGTTATATTTATTATGATTTATTATAATTCTTCATCATTGAGGCTTCCCTATCAAAGTTTAAATTAAACATGGCAACTCTATTGAAAAGTAACTCAACTGATGTAACGTTATTTCATAGGATAAGTAGTTTAAAAGCAGTGTCGGGCAGTGTGGAATATTATCGAATTTAAGATGTCTTTTTCCATCAAAAATTTCAACCCTAGATGAAGAAGCCTGCAACCAATTATTTGAGAAATACCCTACGATTTTGCATGACGATTCTTTCGAAGTATGGATCAATGAAGTGAAACTTTGGCCAAGACGGATTTTTGATAAAAATATCAACAGCCCTATCGAAGCTCTTGACATCTGCAATACAACTGCTTTTCCAAATGTTCGCCAAATCTTACTGGTAATGGATGCGTTACCAGTAACGACATCATCGAACGAACGATCTTTTTCAACATTACGTCTAGGGTATGCAACTATTTGACATTATAAAAAAACCGGCCTCGAATAGTACAATCTTTACAAAACCGGTGTTCGAATTATTCGACAAAAAAAAAAACAAAAACCGGGAAAATCGGTATTTTTTCAAATTAAACAAATTTTTAACATTTTTACTCTCATATATCTATGTAGTTTTTATTTAACAAAAATAACAACTATTTCTTAATAAAATAAATAAAGGTACTTATGCAGTACTACCCACTGAACCATAACCGAAGGTTTTGCGTAAGATAAGAGTTTTGCGAACGTTTTTGGGCAGAATTTTTTTTTAATTTTTGATTTTTTATTTTGTTGCTTAAAAGTGCCTTGCTATAAAAGATTAAATTCGTGATCACTTTTCCTATAAATAAAAACTGAACTTCTTTTTCGAAATTCATAAAAAACTTCTTTAGAGTCGAAAATGACTAATATTTTAATCATTTTAGTAGGTAAAAATACCTCGTAAATTAACAAGTTTTGTTTATAAATGAGTTCATAAATGTTTCTTTTTTTGAGAGACATTCGGGTCCGACGAATGATACAAAAAAGGTTCATTTATGAGTGCCGAAATTTAACGTTTCTACCCGAAATGGTTCATAAATGAATTCGAAAACGGTAGTTTGATTCACTGGGTTTCGATTATGTTTCGAGTTTTTCTTTCAGTCTTTTTAACACATGTTTTATATCTTTTAATGATTATTGCTATATTTGTACTTAATGCTTTTCGATTTTTTTGGGCATTTCGTGCAATTTTCTATCTTTTTTGAATTATTTCTAGACTTCGGAGTTCATGTCAAGCTGTTGATAATTCAACATATTTTGTAAAAACGAATGCATTGTTAAATAAAAATCATGTTTAACGTACATTAAATATGCCAGCCGCTTGTAAATGCTGTTTTAACGAAAAAAAGCAAAAAGAAATTACCAAAGCATATGTTTAAACGACCTAAAATAAAGCAAACTGAGAGAAATCAGAGATAAGAAATGTTGTAAACGTTAGTGAAATGCAATAAAAAAGTCGTTTGAAGAATTTTACAATTTTAAATTGTAGATTTATATATTTCTCAACTATTCGACCAGTCGAATGATTCGAGCCAAAAAAAGCCGGTTTTCGAATTATTCGAAAATTGCGATTTTTAAAAAAACCGGTTCGGTTAATAAAAAAAAAACCGAACCGGTTTTGCATACCCTAATTACGCCGGTTAAAAAATTACTTGCGTTCTACTATGAGCGAAAATCGGCTGCAGCCAATCCGCACTTAATATTCATCGGGACGTTGAAGTTCGTGTAGATGCAGTACTGGATTTTTTTTTCTGTACCCCGACGAATTCATTTATCCCTTTCAGACCCGACGCTTATCTACTGAACATTTTCTTATGATTTTTGGAATGTATGATCGTTATATGGTATGAAAATATTCTCAATGTTTAGGTTTCGCAATTTACATATCCTTCAAGGATTTTCAGGACACGTACAATTGATCACAATCGTATAAAACTTTACCTGAAACCCATTTTTTTAGCAACAAATGATTCAAATTTATTTGAAACATCAAAATTTATTATTTTTTTAAGTTCAAATGCATTAATTTCACTAGTTTTACACTGTTTATATATTTGTAATTGAAGATACAACTTACCTCTGTGACTCATTTTGACAAAACTAAAAAGTTCATCAAGAATTCCACGTGTGTTCAAGTAACGGTAAAGCGTATCGCGGAACAGTGTGAAAAACAAAAGTAAACAAACACAATCGATTCATTTTGTTCTTTATAACATTCGTTAAATAAAAGTGGAAATATAAGAGATAGAACCCACCCGCACAAACGATGCATCACGGTCTGAAAGGGTTATTGAGGGAATAGTTTTGAGTAATTGTAAAGTAATTCTATTAACTCGGAATACTAAAAAATAATCTGAAAATGAATAACTGAAATCTTATAGTTTTATATCCAATATATAATATTTTCTGTACATCCATTTTTTTATAGTTTTCTTAGTACTTAGAATTCCTTATTTTTTAGTCAAACCCTCCCCCCAGGACCAAATTCTGCGCACGGGCCTGGTCAGCCACAATCGCACACAAGAATTAATGCACACATACCGCTCGAGTTCGTAAACAACGATTGGTGCTAAGCACAGTTTGTAACGATTGCGAATATATACAATGGCAGCATCCAGACAATTCAGACATCCGGATAGTTCGCTTAAAGCTAGGTCTACACGATACAACGGCTACAATCGCTCATCGTACAGCAGTTGGCTAATTCTACCATTCGACCGTGCAATATTGCAACAAACTCGTCGCACGCTTGCATCCAAACGATACAATAATCGCACACAACCGTCAAATAGCAACCGATATTGGTACAACCGTTGTATCGTGTAGACCTGGCTTAACACTCGAGTGTTTGCTGCTGCATGAATTTTTGTTGTTTTGATAATTCTCTGCCGTTCTCTAGCAGCGCTTTTTGTGTTTGTTTCCCTTTGCTTTAATATTTACCATTTTTTTTTTCTTTGTGCGAATGAATATAAAACAGCTCAGGGCACTCCATAGCTCACTGAGCTCTCTGTGAGCGTAACTTTTCACATGTACACAGCGTTGCCATATTTTTTTTTAAAAAAACTTTAATTTTCAGAAAAAAAAACTTGTTTTTTGGTGAAAAAACTTGATATTAAAAATTAACTAAAACATGTATTTTTAAAATGTGTGCTTTAAAATTTTTCGCAATTCGCTTTGTTCGCTCGTTGTCCCGTTATTTTGGCTACTTAATTTCTCAAGAAAATACGGAAGATTTGATCGTCAACTCTGAATGTATGTGAACTGAAGCGTCAAGTTTAAAAATGAATGCCAAAAACTGACCGCCAAGACTCGACGAAGGGAAACCGAGACAAAAGAACAGAAACAATGACAGCAACAATAAAAATAAACTTTGAAAAGAAGTGAAAATTAGTAGTAACAGCTTCAAATTATACTTACGTTTCTGTAGTAACATACAATTTAGTTTATCTATTTGATTCATAGATTCACTAAAATAGAAAGCATCGTTTTAATGGGGGAAATATACCCAGAACTTTTTTAAAAGTTTAAACATTTTCTTAAAGCTTTAGGTCTCAAGAATATGTGGTGAAAATTTTAGCTCTCGCCTCTGAGCGCCTTCTAGAGCGCGCAGAGCTGGCCCTTATTTTCAAACGCGTTTTTCTCGAAACCATGTTTTCAAAGTCGGTGACCAAAATTTCTCGAAGCTCAGTGAACCGATCGCTTTGATTTTTTTGCAGGCTTGTATTCATAATAATCTCGTACTTGTCATAGGATTTTTTTTCGTAGCTTCATTCATTTTTATAGGCAATATAATGACAAATTTTTGCTCGAAAATCGTTAATTTACGTTCGGAAGTCCGCCGAAAATCAATATTTTCAAAATCGGCTATGACAAGTACGAGTTTTAAGTATCTAGTTTAATAATATATTTCATTTTTTTGTTTCAGTTGAATTTAGGAGGAGCAATCTTGGTCACCGCATTTTCAGAGTGCTCTACAAAAAATGCTGTATCTACATTAATATTAATTCTTTTTTAATAAAAAACACTTAACATACTCTTGAATGTGTATATTTAAAGGTATAAAAACTCTCATTTAAAAATATGGCTTAGGTTTCCTTAAAAAAATGCAGAAACATGACCTTTTTTCTTCGGCCGCTGGGTATATTTCCGCCCTTAATCGTAAAAACTTGAAAAACTAGGTAAAATAAAATAAAACTTTATTTTTTTAGGGAAAAACTTGAAAACTTTCTACCCTCTTAAAAAACTGGCAAAACAAGTTTTATCTGCCCACATGGCAACACTGCATGTACATAAAGCTCACAACAGAAGAGAATATAATTCAGTCGTTCGCTGACGTTGATGTTGTAAGGACCTATGTCGTTTTGCGCTGCAAATTATATGTACACTCGTGAAAAATCAATTTATTGTAGATTCATAATACTTACGCACATATTTTTTTTAGTTTATAGAATTTTATATTCGTATACATTAAGGTTTCATATAATTAATACTTATTAGCTATTAAGACTTTTTGTATTGCTCATTCACATTCTTTATTAATTTTTTAATACTTAATTTTTTGACTACTTTCCTACTTATTTTATTTAATTTTTTATTATTTACTTACATATTTTTGGTTATTAATTTAAATTATTCATATATGTGACCCGGTCTATGAAAAGGTGCCTTATGAGTCAAAAACAAAATTTCGAGAAATCAGCTATTAAAAAATAAAAAATTCAATAAAATTCAGTTTTTCTTTCATTTGTGCTCTTCTTTCTCTACATTTTTAGTACACTTCTAAGCAAGTTAGGACTTTCTGCTTTTCACCATGTGAAAGAGCTTCTCAAACTCTATCCGAACCAAACAAAAAAAGAAAAATAATTTTTTGAGTCATAAGGCACCTTTTCATAGACCGGGTCACATATATTAAGATATTATAATATTAAAATAATTGTTCGTATATATTAAGGTTTCATATAATTCATTCATATTACCAATTAAGATTTTTTACATTATTCATTCATATTACTAGTACTAAAAATAAAAACATAAAATAAAAAAGAAAAACTTACTAATCTAGATAATTGTGACAAGTATTTCGCTCAGTGTGCTCAATTCGAGAGAGCACCAATACTAACAAGACAAAATAAAATGTGACTGTGTTAGAATGCCCAGCCCTGATATAAAAGCATGGATATTCAATGCTTTTGGCGAATGTTGCTCATGTCTCGTTTCGGTGGGTATTCTTGTGTCGTAGGCATTCGTAATCGCGACCGCTCGTACTCTATGGTATTCGTATCCTCAGCGATTAATTTTAATGCAGAAGGCACATTCGTTGCTCGTATATTGAGGATACCTTCGAAACACCATTTGAATGCAAGCAAGCTGTCCTCTGGTATCAACTAGAGATATTTGTATTCTATCTGATATTCAAGCCTTTTTGAAAGCCCTGGAATCTGTTGTAACAACATCTAAAACAGTCCTAAGCTGCCGCAGATCTCTAAATGAGATGGCAGAGCAGCTCAATATATTTCTATGTTCGATCCCCGGACATAGAGACTTCCCAGGAAACTGCAAAGCAGACGAACTCGCTCATAACGGTACTACCAAACCCCTATCGACAGATAAGGAACAAATTGGAATACATCTCGCTACATGTAAATTACGTATTACATGAACTGTCCCTTGAAAGTACCAACATTAGGTGGTCTACGGGTAGCATACGGCGTGTCAAGTTTGGTCAACCCTGAGCTTAAAACGGTCAAAGGAACTCATTGCCCTTATAAGGGACCAAATAATTATTGTCATAGGCGTTCTAACAGGACACTGCCTAATTGGAAACCATGCCCGAAGGCTAAAAATCCTTCATAACGACTTCTGCAGAGACGAGGAGGAGGTAGAATCCACAACACATATTCTCTGCACATGCCCAACGCTGGCCAGAAAGCGCCACCTTTCCTAGGTAACTGGTTCTACAATGACCTAGACGAGCTCTCAAAATCTTCGGTCTATCGAATACTCAGCTTTATAAATAGCTCTAATAGCCCTGGTACCACAACGGGCCTAATTGGCCTAAGTGTGTCTCATAAGAGACAGCCGCATCAACCTGGTCTAACCTACGACAAAAATTAAAACATAAATTATGACGTCGTCAGGTCGAGTAGGTAGCATCTTATGCAACAAAAATGCAATTTTGTTGCATGGAATTTTTACTAGCTAAGTAGCAGTGCTACGAAAAATTTTTAACTTTGTGTTATTGTTTTTGATCTCATATAGTTACTTTACGACGAATCCTTCCGGAACTAATTATTTCAAAAACAATGAAGGTGTAACAGTTATCGTCAATGCGGAGCGATATGGTCGTATGCTATGACGTACGCATATGACTTTGAAAATATGTGATTCGCGTGACGTCAACTGGCGTAAATTTCTACGTAAATGTAGAAACATTTCAAACTTTAGAGCACTTAAAATCCAACATTCGGCAACGTATAGACTAGAATCTTAAATGCAAGAAAATATAGATATTACTTTCCGTCACCAATTTTTTAATAACTTTTTAATTTATTGTCCGATTTGGACAAATTTATGTGAAGTAATCTTTCGTAATAAATCTTAATTATGTGAAAAATTTTAAGACTAATTCGCCTGTAATAATTTTATTTTTTTTTAAGCGTATTAATTGAAATTAAGTGATTTTTTTAAAAAGGCAGAATAAATCACTTTTTTTTCTTGAACTCTTGTAACTCACTCATATTACATTACTCCGATACCGTTGGAAAGTGGATAGAGAAATGTGCAAAGAACCAGAAAAAGTGACGAAAAACTTGATTTTTGGGGATATTTCGAAAAAATTTCTCAAGAAAATAAAATGGATGCCAGTTTTTAAATTGCCGCTTCAAAACACATTGAAAAAAAGCCTATGAGTAACTAGTCCCCGATATAAGGCCAATATTTGTAAACTAGTGTACTCGGTTATGTGGAAGAAACAGGCAACTATTTTCTGAAATGTTCTACTTCCGCGAATAACTCCAATTGGATTTAACCCATTTTGGAAGACCCATACAGTCGATTACTGTCATATTTTGGGTTCATATGCATAAATCAATAATTCATAAACTGTGTAGAGGTTATACACACCCTTCGATGAACCTTGATCGTATTTTTTCAAAATTTCCTTGCACCAACCGATACGAGCCTTTTTTTGGTTAACGACCAAATGATCATATTGATGCTTGTCATACTATTACCCAAAGATCCCCAAATTTCACGGTATGTCACATGACGATCTTGCATTATCAATTCACATACACCATCGATTTTTTTTGGTACAGCGACCGATTTTGTACGGCCTACACCGAATTCGCTCTAGAGCGAACATGCTGTAGGATGGTGCTTTATCGTCGTATAAAGAATTACGTTCATCGATGTATTCTTGTCTTGACAATCCACGTTGAAAGTTATGAAAAATAATCGTACGAAAAGTTCACGAGTTAATTCCAGTTTTTGCCAGAGATTAATTTTTCAAATTACATTAAACTACACAAATCGCGCTCAAATGGCAAAATGTTCTGAAGAAGATTATGTTCAACTATGACAAGTTTCCAATGTAAATGTCATATGGTAAGTGTTCAACACTTACTACTGCCGAGGCCAAAAATTTAAATAGTAACCCCAGTATAGACTCATTCAACCGTTGTAGTAGCGTGGGCGTTGCACAATGCACTTTTTTCGATTTTAGGATGCCATTTCGAATTTTTTCAAAAACTATAAAAGTCAAAGTAACGAAATTGTACACCAATGCTTTTTGTGTTAAGTGACTTTTTTCAATAGCAAAAATCCCACTAATTTTGCTCATATCTGAACTTAAAATATGAAATTAATTTTTTTAACAACAAAATAAACACCATGCCAAAAATAATTAAGATCGGACAACTTTTAAAATTTTCCTCCCACACAACAAGACAGTCAAGGCACTATTTTGATGATATTTCACATGTTCGCTTATTTACTTGTGTGCATGCATGCATGCTTAAAAAAAAGGTTTCAAAAGGTTTTAATATTGTGTTATTTTCTGTTTATTCTGAATTAGAACTATCACTCAGACATGGTGATTTTAAAAGGCCTAAAACATTTGGAGTTATATTTGATTTTTTATATTTAGGTGGTTGCCTTAAGGAATTTATAAATGGATCGGATGTAAACAGCAATCTGTGAATAAGGTCAACATTTGTATCTGTCCTTGATGTCATTATCAGGGCTGGCAATTCTAAGCAAATGCTTGAAAATGCTTATTTTGCATATATCTGGCAGTTTTATTGGTTTGTGCATATACTTAGCATTTGTGCATATTTTTTCATATTTATATCATGAATTCCATGTCACGCACTGTTACAGCTTGCGAATAATTGCAACTGATTTACATAAGAAGAAATTTTTGCGAAAACTGGTTTGCAATTTTTATTAATTAATTTTTCGGTCTATTTAAAATGTGTAAAGGTTTAATGAATCCACTTATGAATTTCGGCGATATTAAGCAAAATGTAGCGTACGCACGTGCTACAAAATTTTCCCTTTAAAAATTTGATGTCAGCTTCTATCTGAAATTTCTGCGAATTGACTTCAGATAGAATTTTCATATTTTTTTACAGCAATAAGAGGTTATCCTAGATTATATTAGTAGCTAAGTTATTTGAGAAAAAAAAAATTATAAAACAATTTTTTCAACTTTAACACCGTCACGCACATGTTACATTCGTCACGCACAGTTACACCGTACGTTCATATTACTGTTACCTTCGACCATATTTACTAAAAACTGAAATACAAAACAAAAGGATTAAAAATTTCTTATTTTCTTTTTTTTAATCTTTTTTATGTCATGACTAGATACATTTAAGAAAAAAATTTGAAAATCAATTGTTTTAATCGATAAAAACTATTCTATTCCATTCGATCCAAAAGTCGATGCTCTCAATCACTGGAATTGAAGGAGCTGGAACTTTGGGGACTCTTCAAATTCTTCAACAGATTCCATGTGGACCTATTCAGGTGTATTCTCATTTCTTATGCAAAGAAATTCGCCTGGCCTTTGAGAGAGTACCCGTAAAGGCTGCACCCGTACCACCAAGTTCAGTGTTTTTGTGAATATGATTTCTTAAAATGGATTTATTTGAATAATAATTTATATTCCGATTTATTTTTACCCTTAAATGCCCAACAACACCGATATCATTAAAATTATGTTGTGTTAAATGATCCCCTGAACACGACCCCGTTTTTATTTTTTTTGGAAAAAATTTTTGTTTAAAGAAAACATGGTTGTATCCAAAAAGATACAGTGGGCATTCTGACGTATACCATCAATCAGCTTGGTTGTAGGAGTTCAAGGCAAAAACGTGGAAAACGATTCTTTTTATGATAACTCTTAATTTGTTTGTTAAATGATACTCTAAAATTGTTAATAGTTTAAAAGGTATTTCATGTCAAAAAGCTAATTTTCCGTAAAAATTAAAAAAACTGTTTTTAATTTGACGGTCAATATTTCCCAAACCAACAAAGTTATGCCAATAATTAAATTTTTGTTTTATATATGAAATTTTCTGAGTGAAACTACATATCCAGCCTTTTAATTTTTGCAATATTTTGAAATAATTAGCTTATTTTCTCGTTTGTAGCCAAAAAGATACACTGGGCATTTAAGGGTTAAATTAAATAAAACCCACTTATGAGAATTCATATTAACACTTGTCAATAGTTAACCGTCAGTTTAGACGTTTGACCGTCTAATGCAGATGTAAGGATGGACATTTTTTTAAATGAAGGGTGTATTAATTTCAATTTTTTCGAGTTTTTTATTTTTGGTCACATTGCTATATATGAGACCCCCCCTATCATTACTAGTCGTAATACATTTTAATGCCCCTCCTCCCATCTAAATTGGTAACGTAATTTATGAACGACCCCGTAGTGTGTAAAAACTACATTTTTGTATAGAAAAAAGTGTAACATGTGCGAAACGCGTGGAATTTTTTTCAATGGAAATAGTAAAAAAAATGTTTTTTAATCTGGTTTGCCATCACAATATCCACACATAACAGCATTTTCCGCAAAAAATTTCTTATATTAGAGTCTGCATTGAAACTTATATCAATATTGTCACGCACATGCTACATATTTTCTTAATTTATTTAACTGCTCTTACCACGGTATATCGTTGATAATTATTTATTCATATATATGTATGATTATTAGGAAAATATTAAAAAATTTGAAGCAAATATTTTTTTTTTAATTGTTGTAATAAACAGCGCACGCCCTCACGGCAAATATCACAATAAAACTGCAAAATTTTCGCTCAACTTATTCACCACGCGAAAGTAAAAAAAACACAGAAAAACTACCGTTATCTTGAAAAATTCAACTTAAAACGTGTTGTCCGAATTCGATAGAATATATTCTATATAGTTTCTCTTCTCTCTTTACAATTTGATTTTTGACCTATGAGGTTGACTTTTTCGTGGAATTCGTGATATGGCAACATTTTTGGGCATTTACGTGAAAAACGAATCTTGTCAGAAACTTGTTTTATTTTTTGCGATGTTTTATCGCGGATGGTTGCTCAGTTCCCTAAAGTCTTGCAGTGCCACAATTCCATATTGTTTTGTGAATACTGTGAGTGTCACATAACAGGCAACAAAGTGTTTAATATTAAACCAACATATGAATGCGGCAAAGCACCTTTGTGCGACGGAAAGACGCAGGAGAAAGAATCAAGGGGAAGATTACGATTTCCGTGGCCCCTCGATTTGAGTATGCAGTACTCTTTGAGAAAATAAGATTCACTGAAGGATTTATCGATATATCGATTAGTTATCGAGATATCGATTTTTCAAAAAAATGTTTACTCAACCGAACCAATATTTAAATTCGGTTATCTCTTTGCTAATATTTATCCGATCTGAATGATTTAGGTGTCATTCGAAAGATATTTAAAATGTTTTAATATGAAATGAAAAAAAAAATATTCTTTCGTAAATCGGCCACGCTACAGACTGTCTTTCTGCACAACATGTTTTATTTTTGCATAAAACCGTTATTTTCTCTTAAAAATGCGTTATAAAGATTAAATAAAGATGTAATTAATTGAAAGCTAAGATATTAACCTTTTGTTTGGTATACAACATTTTATACTTTTTCTTTTATTTTGACCGATTTTCGCTGTTATGTTATATTTTAGGTTGATCAGTACAATCATATAGCATAGGAAAATGTTTCATAATTGGGCTGAATCTTTTTGATTTGCTTTTTAAATTGTGCATTTATACTGTAAATGGTGCAAGAAAGATCTTCATAAAATTTTCGATGTATTTTGAGTTATTGAATAATTTTTTTAGCGGTTCTGCCTTTTACATAATATACTTTTCCTGTAAAAGGAGCCAGATAGACTTTAATCAAAGGTTGTTTGTTGTATTCTGAAGTACATATTGATATTTTTCCTAACTTTTTTATTTGAGTTATTCAATAATTTTTTTTTTAGTGGTTCTGCCTTTTACAAAATGTACTTTTTCTGTAAAAGGAGCCACATAGACTTTTATCAAAGGTTGTTTGTTGTATTCTGAAGTACATATTGATATTTTTACTAATTTTTATAAAAAAAGTGGCTCTGCCTTTTAAAAATTGCACAATTATTCTGTTTTTTTTTTTTTTTTTTTTTTTTTTTTTTTTTTGTGAAATAAAATGAGAGTCCGTATATCTTATTTAAAAAGAACACGATGCTAATATAATTCGAATAATCTTTTTTATTTTACACTAGCGATACCCGGCGCGCGTTGCAGCACCCAGCAAGTATATTGGAAATGATAAGTAAATTCAAAACGTTTATTAATCCCTTAGTCTGATACCACGCTCATGTTCCACTGCCCGTTACAGTTTCCCGGTAGCAGAACATCACTCCCAGGTGACACTTCCATTATAAGTTTCAATGTCCTGCGATTTAAGCTTCCATCGGGCTACACCCCCTTTTCCAATGCACAAACCGGTTTTCCAGTAGAAAGACTTTGGCAATTAGTAACTCCATACTGAGTTTTATTGTCATGCGACGTTTAGTTCCAAAACTATTCAATATCAAAAATTTGACTTGTGTGGTCGAAACCATAACCCCTTTTCCTATGCCCGTCCCAGTTCTCTTATTTATTTATAAAAAAACTTATTGAATCACAAAATGTCAATTCTATAAAGTAAAAAGTCAGCCGTTTGTTCCTTTTGTTCATTTATAAATTACAGGAAAACCACCGTCAAAACATGTGTAGAAAAGTTGCATGCAGAGAAACAAATAAACATGCGTACATACATACTAAAGGTGGTTAGTGAATCCCCTTTTAACAAAACTGTGTTAGATTAATTCTCCACATCAAAACTACTTTGAACATATTAGAATGTACTTTGATCCAATTAGCTTAAAGCGTAGCAAAGTATGTATGTATATGTATTTGTTTGTTTGTTTTGTTGTTTTGTGCTTGCTGAGAACAAAAAGAGTATAGTAGAGAGCAACATGCAGTTTATTGAGGCTCTCGCAGCACAAACGCATGAAAAGCTAACGATCAAGCAATGCATGGCATTGCGGATGATTTTTTAAAAAACTTAACACTTTAATTAAAGATACTTATTATTGAAATTTCGAAAAGAAAATAACCAATGAACGTTTTGTAGCACAAATATGATATTTTAAAACTTATTTCAAAAAAATCGGACCAGTACTTCTGGAGTTTTGCGGACACAAAAAATGTTCACTTTCATTTTATATAATAGTATAGAAGTATAGATATAGATAGGTGTGCGATGTGCTTGCGATTCTTCTGTGCTTTGTGATGAAGATGAAAGTTGTTGATGTTTATCAACAGTATATCAAAATTGTATGTTTATAAAGCAAAATAAGAACCGCATGATTGTTCTGTTTAATCTAGTAACAATATAAAAATGAGAATAATGGTAGAAATAGGGGAAACAAGTATAACATATTATACACCAAACGAAAGGTTAATGTTTCAGCTATTACCATATGTTATGTTCTACTTACTTTTATTACGTTATTTTTGAAGAAAATAACGGTTTTATGAAAAAAAAATATGTATCATGCCGAAAAATTATCTGTAGTGTAATAAGATTGAGTACCAAATTTTTGTTTTATAAATTATTTTGAAGATATTTGTTTGTTATCGAATGATACCCAAATTATCGTGATCGGTCAAATATTAGCATAGATATAGTCGAATTTACATTAAAATTTCGTTTAGTAAATTTTTTTTTTTAAATCGATAACTCGATAACTAATCGATATATCGATAAATCCTTCGGTGAATCTTATTTTCTCAATGAGCTCTTCAAAACTGCATATTCAGATCTTGGGGCTACGGAAATCGTAATCGTGCCGAATCAAGCATTGATTAGAGAGTTCGTAGGAAATAAAGAAATCAGTTTTCGAATGGATCTCTGCAAAATGTTATTGCTTGCCAACATCTCACTCAGCAAAATTGAAAATCCTGCCGTAGTAAGTTTCCTTAAAAAAGGACACAAATCACCCTGTTCCAGTCCTCAACACATTGCGATTAAATTGTGTTCCAATGTTGATGCATTTAAACAGTTTTTACACCAACTGGATGACACCAAGTTAAAAGCTGCTTGATTTTGAAGAAACTCCTACTGAGTTGGCATTTATTATTAAGGTAGACCTTGGTTGCTTGATAGCAGGCATAACAAGGCTTCAAACAAAAAGATTGATGTTAAATGAAAGTTTAAAAATTGTGAAAAGTGTGACTGAGCAGTTTCAAATGGTGAACACAGGCATGTATTTAGAAAAACTGAAAGCGTTTTGGCTAGAAACCCTGGATATTCAACATATACTAACATAAGAGTAATTTATTGTTTAATGAATCCACTACTAGGAGTGACGATATATTGATGTACTCTCCAACAGAATTAAGTTTATTTAAATATTGCCCAACTAACTACTTCTACAGACGTGGAAAGAAGTTTTTCCAATTATTCAACTGTTTTAAATGACAAGAGAAGATCATTTCTCATTGATTATTTAAAAAGTATGTAATTTTATACGATATGATTGAAGTAATAACGATATTGTTGAATAAAAGATAAAAATTTGAGTAAAACTTTTCTTTGACTAAGCATATTTAAAAGCATATTTTGTTTATGTATCGAGCTTTTTTAAGCGCTTAAAATCAATTTTTTTCTTGCATATTTTTGCCAGCCCTGGTCATTATCACTATAAAAGTAATGAAATAAGACGTAATCTTTACCTTATGAACTGTGACTGGCATGTAATACGGGTAATGAGCTAAGTAGACATTTCTAGTTTCAGTGGCATAAATTCCAAACGCCCTGGAAGATTAATTTAAAAATATATTTGTTTGCCTGCAGCTGGATTCGAACTCAGGTCCGCGATATTTCTCAATATAGCAAAAAATTTAACAACGCGTTTGAACTCTCAGCCAAAGTAATTTTTGACATTGTTGAAGAAGAATTATTCCCAGTAGGTTATTTTTTTAAGAAACAAGTTTGACCGTTCTATTTTTAAATTATTTTTTATTCAAGCAACCATTATTGCTTATATGTGTTGTGTTATGTTTGCTTTGAGAAACTCTACTACTGGGAAAAAACTGGGCTTCTATCGAAATATTCTAAATTTCAAAATTGAACTCCTTATTAAGTCTTCAGTAGTAGCGCGCTAGTTTACAATCGATTTTTCTTTAACTTTTACTATTGTAAACGTTTACTGAAATGTAAACATCTAAAATAAATTCATGCGTTCAAAATTTCAATTCAAAAAAATAAGTTCTTGTGTAATTTATAGGTTTTACCGTTTTTATGTGGTCACATTGTATGTGTGAAACCACAGGCGTGGTTTTCATTCGAATAGGCTGACTTACGACCTCCACCTATATTTTTTTGATAAAAGCTTATATTTTGAATTTCGTTAAGATCGCTTCAATATAAGAGCTACAATCGCTATAACAGACGGACAGACAGGCAATCGTCACTAATCCCCCCCCCCCTTTTTTTCCTTACTTATGAGTTTAATATAAGTTTTTTATCATATAAATGGGCTTTTTTTAACCCGAAAACTTTTTTAACTTTAATAGTTTCTGTAAGTCGACCTATACTGCCTTGTGATATTTAATTCGTGATGCCGCTCACTAGGCTCTATCCAGACTGCTTCTAATAATGCTCAATTATTTTTTAAATGCCAAAAAATATAGAAAACACACACAAAATTATTTAATCTTGCACACTTAGGATTATGACAATTAAAAAAAAAAAAAAACAAAATAAAAACGGTGTGAAAGTTTGGTTCAAGGTTCTAATATTGCATACGAAATTTATGATATTCGAAATACACTTAATATGTTTTGCATACAACTAGGCAAGTAATTTTTGTACTTATTCAACGTGTATGAGTAATTTGTTCACACTCAGAATTTTTAACATCGAAAATTACTTCAAAAGTAGTAAATCAGATTGAAGCAACTAACTTTAAAAACTGCTGTTTAAGATCAATACTGGTCAAAAATGGTAAAAAACCATAAATTACATACATCTGCATTTTATATCCCGCTTATATTGTTGCCAAACGACTCCATTATCAGGTAGTAGTTGATTTGAACGCCCTCCATTTTCAATGTACTCACTAATTTATAAATTAAATTTTGCTTTTGTGATCTGATAAAACACCTTTACGATAAAACTAGCTGCAGGATTGAAAAGAAATTGCTGAAATATAAATCCTCCTTTTGTAAAATAGTCGCGGCTTTATAGTAAAATAGATAATTCGTCGAAATTTCTTTAGTGTTCAAAATTTCATTAAAAGTGCTTAAATTGTTTACACTTTCTTTGAAAATCTCTTAGTTTTATGTTTTTATTCGACATAATCCAGACCAAAATACAATTAAAACATTTAACTTTCAAAACAACACCTCATACATAATAAGCAGCGTCACACCCTTAAGTTATCTGTAAAAGGACTTTACAGAATATTTGCTATTAGAACAACTTCTCAAAAACAAAGAATGCGTACAGAAAGGGGAATAAAGCAAAAAAAAAGGGAAATAAATCAAAGTAAACATGGCTTTACTTAAAATTATAGCATATAAACTAAAACAAAGATGGAAAAATTGATTCAAGACATTTCCGGTTTTTAATTATATAGATTATAAAGTTATAAATACTTCGATCGGTTCTGGTAGCAAACTTTTTCTAGCATGAAAAACACACTATTGCCTTGGTGTTATTTTCTTTTGCAACCGAAACACATTTTGTACGACTTTAACGGCAAGTGCAGTTAACCCAATTTTTCTTGGCCGGAAAAGACAACGTAACCCTCTCCTATGGGACTCACCTTTATTTTCATTACGTAATTAGATGGCACGAATCCAATATTTCCTTTCATGCTAACAACTTGCCACCAGTTCCGCTGACGTGCCGAGGTCTGGTACAGAATGAAGTATTCACCCTCATCGAAGCTGATGGTCTTGGGATAGACAGCCTGGAAGTCGTAGAGCGCCTTCAGCATTTCGATGTTATCTGTGACAGAGCGAAGACGAGCCAAACATTAGAACAAAAAAATTAAGTAACAATTTTTTTAAAATTTTAAATGCAGCTGCAGTCTTTTGTGAAAAGCAGAAAACACAACTATGTACACCCGGAGCAGCGTATAGCCAGTCCCCCAGTTTAGCCTGAAGTTAAAGACTGAACTAACGAAGGAAAATGCAATTTTCGCTTTTCCTTTTTTCGGCTCGTTTGACACAGTGTTTTTGTATTTATTTTATTGTTGTTCCTACCCATTTTTCCAAGGACGTTAATTGGTTTAGGTGTTTTTGTTATTTACTCTTTCGTTTGTTATCCTGTTTTTGGCAGCACTTGTGCCGAGGCGAGGCAGCACAGCAGCCTATATCCACACACAAACACAGAAAAGACACACGTTCTTTGATCTTTGGCACTTTTAATAACAGAAGAACTCAATCTTGTGCGATTCAGTCTTCTATTTCATATTTAGTTAACACTTTTTTGGCATTCCAACATGCCCGAATACTAATTTTTTCCATTGAATCACTTAACGGTGTTTTATAAGAAAATCTTGTGAATTACTTTAGAACAGTTTCCTTGCGGAACAAGAACTGAGCTCTAAGATAAAAAAGGAAGCAGTCCTTGGCGTTCCCCACCCATTCGCAAGGACACTATTTTCATCGGAATTCGCGTATAGAGATCAAAATAGAATCACAAGTAAAACAAAATGTCAAAAATTCAGCTGACACTTGCTTTGAGTAGCAGTTCTTTGGATTGTGCTGACTGAACACAGCCTGATGCTACTCCGTAGAGTTGCCGTAATTATAAAAAAATTTTACTTAGCCACAACTCACACGGTGATTGGCAATCATACAATCTAACCGTTTTGTTGTTGCTTTCAATGTGAAACTATCAAAAGCTCAGAGAGCCGGAGCGGATGAACACAGACTGCAGCAATCTTAATTTGTTCATTTTGAGATTGCTGTAAATGTCGGCAATCAGCAATCTGTATAGTGTTGCTAGGTTATGAAATAAAATTTTCAAAGAAATGCAAAATTATGATTGGCGTGTCGTGTGAGCTACCAACAATCAGCATGTGAAAGAGAGTAAGAAAAGTCTAAATATTTAACGTCTACTCACAAGAATCAAGCCGCGTTTCCATGCTATCACTTACGATCCCCCACAATCACATTTTTTGTTAGAAAGAAGAAGTATGCGATCCTCACCATATGGGATTGACGAGTGTGCGAACCGAATGACGAAAATTAAACAGTCATTAATTTTTTGTAAATATAGCATGTGATATCCCCTGTGATTTCATGTGATACTAAGAGATAGAAATAATAGGGGTTTTCATGATTCAGTGCATTTGGCTGTGCATTTGAGCATGAGCAAAAAATCCATGCTTTTTTCTCTTTACACTAACAAAATTTACATACAATGAGAAAAAAAGCATGGATTTTTTGCTCATGCTCAAATGCACAGCCAAATGCACTGAATCGTGAAAACCCCTAATTTCATGAACATTATACCTTCTGGCAATTAACAATATCCAATTTAATTACAATAGAATAATATTTTTTCGGTTCTATGATAAACCATTGTTAATTTTTGATATAATTTTATTCATTGTTAAAATAATAAAGACTCAATAAATTTACTTACTTGCTTACTTACTAGGAGATAGAAAAAGTTCAGCTTTTTGAACTTTTGCTATAAAAGCTTATCACTTGCTATAAATTTGACTAACATTTTTATAGTTGATTTTTGTGAGCTGTCAAGTTTTGACATAGTATGAAAAAAATTAAATAAATTTTCTTTAATATTAAAATCACTCACGAAGTTTTCAAATATTTTATATTTTGTGTTATTTATTCTGCAATTTCTTGTGACATTTTCATAAAACGAATTTTCCATCTATATTGAATAAATATTAGATGTTGATTTTATTTGCGAATTATGTTTTTTTTACACATTCAAAATTTAATTATTGCAAACAGAACGACTTGCGGCTGCGCATTTATTGCATCCATATTCGAATTGATTCTACGGTGTTTGAGGCTCTGATTTATATATTTAATTTAGAATTTACGGGTGCACAACATCCTATTCAAGCTTTTTGTACAACTCATAATCTTGCGTCACTGCCACCTCCTGTGCCTCCAGTACAACTCCTTTTACGGATGTGGCATGTTTCTTTAGCTCGAAAATCACCTGTTTTACAGCCTCATCAACGGTTATACCCACACATTGCCATTGGAAATCATATCGGAATAATTCTACTTTAGGGCTCAAGCCCAAATATTTTTTTTTCTTATTTTTATTATATGTATATGGTTCTCCTAAGCCTAATGGTGCAATAAAATTTTGTCGGTCTCGAATGGTTTCGGAGACAAAAATAATAATGTATTATTATGTAAAAGGTTAAATTTGCTCCCAAGCCCTAAGTAATTTGCCCTGAATTTTGAAATTTTTCAAATTTTTATCTCCGAAACCATTCGAGACCGACAAAATTTTATTGCACCATTGCATCGTGGCGTCCGTGGCGTAGTTGGTTAAAGTGCGTGGCCGCTATGTCAAAGAACTTTGGAAACCCAGGTTCGAACCCCAGCAGCGACAGAAAATTATTTGAATTAAAATAATTTTTCTGTACGGCCGCCACCTCTCTGCAGACAATGGCAAACCTCAGAGAGTAATCAAAATGCCATGTAAAGCTTCTTGAGAACGAGAACTTTCCGTTCATCGCCGTTCGGAGTCGGCGTTAAGCATGTAGGTCCGGTTCTCGGTCAATTGTGTACAAACTTAATAACACGCACAACACAATTGATCATAAGAAGCTAGGTCAAAGTCCTTTCAAGGGCTGAAATGGCCAGTTATTTATTTTTTTTTTTTATTAGGCTTAGGAGGTCCATATACATATAATAAAAATAAAAACACTAGTAACAAATGATCTTCGACTGGGCCGAAGTTAAAATACCCCCACGCCTGTACCAAAGTATATTCAAAGACTTAAGCAATCAAAAAAGTATATCTGTAAAAACGTTTTCGTTATAGTTTTAACAGAAAATATTCGCTTTGGTTTTTTGATAAAGTCACTTTGTATGGAAGGTGGGCGTGGTTTTCACTCAATTTGGTTGAATTGTTGTATTTTAAAGTGTATTTTAAATATGAAAACTCATACAAAATTGCAAGTCCATATATTAATTTTTGTGGAAATCTAAGAGATTTTACCGTTTTGATAAAGTCACTTTGTATGGGAGGTAGGCGTGGTTTTCATCTGGATTGGCTCATTCTCGAACTTGACCTTTATTTTTTAGATAAAAGCTTAAATATTGAATTTCGTGATGATAGCTTTAAAATGACGGCTGAAATCGTGATCACAGACGGACAGACAGACGGACATGGCTAAATCGACTCGAGTGGTGATACTGATCAAGAATATATATACTTTTTCTATACCTACCACGCCTCCTTATGGGAATTAAAAACGGAGTGATAAAATTAATATACCTCCATTTACGTTTTTTAAAAGTGGGGATATAAATATTTGGGCTTGGGCCATAACGTAGAACTATGCCAAAAATCCGACTTCAAAATCACTACAAAGTAAAAAATAATTTTAAATAACTTTTCCCATTAATTTCTTGGTCAAATTTCAAAAGTTATTTATATGTATTATAATATTGGAAATCTTATCATTTTCATTTTTTCTATTTTTTTTTATTATCACCAATATATTAATTGCTTTATGAACATAAAAGCTTTGAAGCAAATTATTTTTTTTTTACTTTGTAGTAATTTTGAAGTCGGTTTGTTTTTTTTTTTTTTTTGTTAAAAAGTTGCTATTTCTTCCTTTTTAGAGAATATGAAAAATTGTATGTAATATTATTCTTGAGGAAAATTTCAAACATGAAACTTTGTTCTTAAAAAATTTGTTTTATTAATTCCTGAAAGTTTGTTGGGTATTTTCCATTTCTGTCTCTTTAAAATTTTATTAAAGTGCCACGCCCTTTATCTAATCCCGTCCACTTTATAATGATTCTACCTAGCCCTGTGCCAAATTTCAGTTTCCAAGTATCAATATTAACCGGTATATAGTACTTTCTTTAACCCTGGATAACCAATCATATTTCTAAGGTGGAATATAAACTCCGTTTAAAGCTGTTAAAATTTAAAAACAATAGAGAATATCACTATAAATCAAAAAACGTAAATATTGGTCTTTGATTTTTATTTAATTGTTGACATATTTCGATAAGCTACTTAATTCTTGATATAGAAAAAAGATAACAATGGTAGTCGAAACGACTAACGTTGGTTATCCAGGGTTAAAGTGCCACATCCTATGTACAGTCCTGCCCACTTTTGTAATGATTATTAACCTACCTGCATACCAAATATTTGTACCCTAGTGTCAATATTAACTGAGATATAGTATTTTTATAATATTTCCACACCCCTTTGTTGAATAACGCCCACTTTTTTACCGTAATTTGTAGTAACTGTGCCTACCCATGTACTAAATTTCAGCACCCTAGTGTCAATATTATTAGACATACAGAGTTTTTCTAATATTTCCACACCCCATTGGTGAATAACGCCCACTTTCTTGACCGTAATTTGTAATAACTATGCCTACCCATGTACTAAATTTCAGCACCCTAGTGTCAATATTATTCGATATATAGTGTGTTTCTAATATTGCCACACTCATGTTGAATAACGCCCACTTTCTTTACAGTAATTTTTAAAAATTGTGTCTACCCCTGTACTAAATTTCAGTAACCTAGTGTCAATACTATTCTAGATAGTGTTTTTCTAATATGACCACACCTCTTTGTCAAATAACGCCCACTTTATTGACCGTAATTTGTAATAATTCTGCCTACCTCAGAATTTTTACTGTAAATTTCAGTACCCTAGTGTCAATATTAAATGAAATACAGTGTTTTTCTGATATTCGAATACCGCCCACTTTTTTAAAAAAGGACGTCCGCGTTCATGATATATATCTGTTGACAAAAAATTACGGAAATCGGGCAAGTGCTTTACGAGTTATCGATTCACATACATTTAAAAAAAACGGACAAACCAACGAACTTGAGAACCTCCTCCATTTTGAAGTCGGTTAAAAAATGCTCAACTCAAAATTTAATAATTTTCAGGAGAGGTAAAAATAACCGTCATTATTAGTACATTTCCATTTGTGCCCTTTTTCGTAGTTAAACATAATGCGATTTGTTAATTTGATACGAAATGCATTTTTCCGGAGTAATTTAACTTAGTTAAAAATATCGAAATATCACAAAATATTTCTTAAAATCACTGCTACATTGACTCCTAGGACACCGAGTAGCCACCCTCAAGATTTAAATGATGACCATTCACAAAGCTCGAGTTTGAGCTTAGAAGATAAACAATGGAATCGATCACCTCAGAAACCTCGCAAAATCGATGTAGAGGAATATGATTTAACAACGGTCCAGACTTTTCGGGATCACTCCAATTATCACGTCCCATTTTCGTTAGCACAACAGTGGGATTCACAGAGTTAACACGAATTTTACGCGGCCCCCACTCCAAGGCCAGCGCTTCTGTCAACGAATCTACAGCAGCTTTGGTGGCTCCATAAGCAGCATGACCAGCGAATGCGCGAGAAGCAGCTAGTGAAGAAACCATCACGACGCTGGCACCATCTTTCAAGTTAGCGCTCAAGGCTTGAGTAACATTGAAAACGGCCTTGACGTTGACATCAAATGTACTGCAATAGATAAAAAATATTTATGAATAAATTATTAAATCTAATGTCTTAAATCGAACTCATCAAAGTCCTGTTCACTGAGTTCGGCAAATGGCTTAATAATTGCTATTCCTGCATTGTTTACCAAGCCATCTAATTCAGGCATCGTGGCTAGACACTCGCGCGTCTTATTCCAATCCTTAAGATCTAACTGCACGGTCATAATGCTGGGATGTTCTGCTTTGAGGCTACCTAAATGCTCCGCTGAGCGGGTGACCGCGATGACATTGGCTCCAGCCTTCGCCAATTGTTTACAGAGTGCATTTCCTATGCCTGTGGAGGCGAGAAGAAGTTTGCCGATAAGAAACAGCTAAAATAATAATCATAGCTGGCAATTACCTTGTCCCCCACCGGTTACGAGTATTGTTTTGTTTCTCATGTCAGCGTACATATTGCATGAATGTTTACGAGCAACTGGCAAGAGATAATCAAGCAAGCTAAGATTATAGCGTTCAGTGCTTCTTTTTAGACTGGCGTTTCTTGGGGGAAAATTTTTTTCGCCCCAATTTGCAAGAATAGAAGAACTTAACAAATAAAAATATTCAAATTATAAATTTCCTTCAGTAAATGATTTTTTTCTCAACGACAACACAGCCCAACAAAAAAATGTGAAGTAAGTGTTAACTGTGTAACAGTCATGAAAGTTCCGGTTTGGTTCTAGTTTTGGAGATATTTATGAAAACGTGAAACCATTGAATTTTGAGTGGTACACCGGAGAATTATGCTAAATAATAGTTTCTTTTTGCACTTTAACTTTTTATTTAATATTAAATTAGAGATCAAACCGAAAAAATTTTGAGTCATCCATCACAAAATCAAAGGGTTATTTTGGTCCCAACGGCCGAAAGCATTTTGTCACAATTAACAGGTCAGGATGGAAAAAAATCCAAGATGAAGGAAATTAAAGTTAATTCGTCTAACTGGATATATTATAACATAAATTTTTTAGATACTGCAGAACTCAATCATGGTTATTTTATTTTGGAAATTTTAAATTAACTAAAAACACCCAAAAACACATATTTTCTAACTTATTGTTAAATTGAGACATTTACAAACAAATTCAAAAATCTATGTCCTCAAATGTAAAAATTTTGGTGGCAATCAACAGGTTAATATCTAAATAAGAAGGTCTACAGAAGCTTAGTTAAAAGATATATATTTTAAAGACCTCATGAGATGAGGCCCCAAATTCAAAATGAAATAAGACCCAAATCTTTTCAAAATAAAACAAAAGAACTTATTTCAAAAGGTTTATTTATACATTAGAGAAATAGCTTTATAAGATATTCTATTTTGAAGTTCCGGGAACAATCTCATCATATGGCGGTCCCACCTGCCCTTATATCTTTTCACTTTTAAATCCTGGTGGAAACATTCTCCTTGTTTTTCGCTGAAATCTCCCAAGTTTCGGGGAATCTAACAAGATAACTTTAAAGATAATTTTATGATTTATAGTTTCTAAGGAAATTTGTAATAACTGATACAAAACCATTCCAAGCTTCAGCTTCCACAGCGCTCATGGCCTTAACAAAGTGTGCATCATTTATAAGTGCTCGAATTTGAGGGCTTTCTTTTAATTTTTCCATAATCAGCTTGGCATTTAGAAAAGGTTCGTATCCGTGTCCATTGCGCAATAAAACACAAATCAAACTTCTTTGGAGCTATCAATAAAGAGCCGCCGCCAGTCAGTAGGATTTTTCTCAACTAGAAAAAGTGTCGCTTAAAATCTCAGGGACGTTAGCATCTAAGGCCACCAAATTAACATATGTTAATATGGTTCATATCTGGGTTTACCCTCTTTTACTGCCTACAAATCAATAGAATTTTTATATTTGAAATGGTATTGGACTAACACTTTTTAATTTAGTTCCTGTAGTTACTGTCGGGAGCTGTACTAAAAATGGGCGTGGTCGTACTGCACGTTGCTACGATCACAACCGTAATAAATAGCTTCAATTTGTCATAAAATTTATTATATAAGTTAATTTTCTTTTAAATAAGATCAATTTCAAAAATGGGGCAAATCGGACTCTATCAAAATAGTGAAATCTCTAAAAATTCCACAAAATTTAATAAAATACTTGACATTTTGCACATAGGTAGGCTTCAATTCCATATACGCACTTTTAATTTGAAATTCGTCAAAATCGAACGAAACCTCCACGTACTTCCCATACAAAGTGACGTCATTCAATTAGCAAAACCTTCATAAATTCAACAAAAAATATCAACGACTTGATATTTACACATAGATGAGCTTTAATGTTTTTTTTTTCTTTATTTTTATTCATTTTTAATTTTTGTAATTTTGTTTGCATAAAAAGTAATGGTGAAGTGAAAGAATCATGACAATTTCCCAATTCGTTTCCGAGTTCTACTCTCAAATACCCCTCTGTATACTCTCAAACTCTGCCACATCAACATTAGCGCCACCTACCGAGTCAAACTGTAGACCTTAACCATCTATAGACCCAGCCACACACACACACACACACCCCCAAATTTTATCAAAATCGGTCCATCCGTTTAGGAAGAGTTCAGTGAAAAAGCCATGTACAGAAGAATTTTATATATACTAAATATATAAAATAAGATACTAATATACATATATATTATTACTAGCTGGTAACCCGGAAATGATTTCTATCTCTATCTGAATCGCAAACTGAGTCTCAATCTCAATCTCAATCTCAACCTCAATCTCAATCTCAATCTCAATCTCAATCTCAATCTCAATCTCAATCTCAATCTCAATCTCTATTTCTATTTCTATTTCTATTTCTATCTCTATCTCTATCTCTATCTCTATCTCTATCTCCATCTCTATCTCTATCTCTATCTCCATCTCTATCTCTATTTCTATCTCTATCTGTATCTTTGTCTCTGTCTCTATCTCTATCTCTTTCTCTATCTCTATCTCTATCTCTATCTCTATCTCTATCTCTATCTCTATCTCTATCTCTATCTCTATCTCCATCTCTATCTCCATCTCTATCTCTATCTCTATCTCTATCTCTATCTCTATCTCCATCTCTATCTCTATCTCTATCTCTGTCTCTATCTCTATCTCTGTCTCTATCTCTATCTCTATCTCTATCTCTATCTCTATCTCTATTTCTATCTCTATCTGTATCTTTGTCTCTATCTCTATCTCTATCTCTATCTCTATCTCTATCTCTATCTCCATCTCTATCTCCATCTCTATCTCTATCTCTATCTCTATCTCTATCTCTATTTCTATCTCTATCTGTATCTTTGTCTCTGTCTCTATCTCTATCTCTATCTCTTTCTCTTTCTCTATCTCTATCTCTATCTCTATCTCTATCTCTTTCTCTTTCTCTATCTCTATCTCTATCTCTATCTCTATCTCTGTCTCTGTCTCTGTCTCTATCTCTATCTCTATCTCTGTCTCTATCTCTATCTCTATCTCTATCTCTATCTCTATCTCTATCTCTATCTCTATCTCTATCTCTATCTCTATCTCTATCTCTATCTCTATCTCTATCTCTATCTCTATCTCCATCTCAATCTCTATCTCTATCCCTATCTCTATCTCTAAGTGGAACGACTCGTGTAAACTGATAACCAAATTTCGAGGCTATGCTACTTATAATTCCCAAGTTATTCGATATCGCAAATTTGGCTAGTATAGGCCGAGCCACACCCCCTTGTTCAATGACGTCTTAGTATTCTAGTAGAAGAATATCACCCAATAGTAATTCCATACTGAATTTCGTTGTTAAACGACATTTAGTTCCAAATCTATCTGATATCAAAAATTTAAAGTGTATGGGCGGAGCCACACCCCCTTTTGCAAAGCCCATCCCAGTTTCATAGTAGAATATATCACCAAGTGGCAACTCCATACTAAAAAATTAATAAATAAATAACTGGCCATTTCAGCCCTTGAAAGGACTTTGACCTAGCTTCTTATGATCAATTGTGTTGTGCGTGTTATTAAGTTTGTACACAATTGACCGAGAAATGGACCTACAGGCTTAACACCGACTCCGAACGGCGATGAACGGAATGTTCTTATTCTCAAGAAGCTTTTACAAGGCATTTTGATTACTCTCTGAGGTTTGCCATTGTCTGCAGAGAGGTGGCGGCCGTACAGAAAAATCATTTTTATTTTTAATTCAAATAATTTTCTGTCGCTGCTGGGATTCGAACCCGGGTCTCCAGGTTCGTTGACATAGCGGCCACGCACTTTAACCAACTACGCCACGGACGCCACTTGCCAGTAGAAAGACACGACTAAATAGAACGTTCTAACCGAGTTGCATTAATGTGTGACTTATAGCTCGAAAGTTATACCGAAAATTTGGTCTGCTGAAAAAGTGCCACGCCCCACGTCCAACGCCCATAAAATTTTACCTGTGGAACGGCACTTGTAAATTGAGGAAGAATACCGAATCCCGATGCTATGCGACCTATAACTTCAAAGCTATTCGCTATCGTATATTTGGGTTGTATGGGGGGTGCCACGCCCTCTTGTCCAATGTTCGGTGAATTTTTTCCAAAACCTTCGCGTGACAATTACAATCAAACCCACTGAAGTATTGGATACATCAAAACTTTCTAAGAAAACTTAAGCAAGTGCATCCCAACTAAAAGAAAATGTTTATGCACTACCCCATGCATATTCCATGCTTGGAAGTATTTCTTTTATTTGTTTAATATCGGCCGACAGCACTACGTGCGCCGCAAAAACCGATATTTTTAAGCGGTCTTCGAGATGTGGCGTTTCTTATCATATTGGTTATCATATTGACCAGCCCCTCTACCTTTGCGTCTCGAGTTCGAGTCCACCTTTAGCAAACCCAAAACCACTGTTATTTTCGGTCTATCTTGCTTCGTTTTCGAGATATGGCGTTTTTTAGCTTAATATCAACCTAGCACCAGTTCGATTTAGGAAGATACATCAATGTTTTGTTTATTTAGATCTTTGCTTTCGTGTGCTCTGCTGCTTGTTGTATTGGCCCTTGGACAATTAAGCCCTCACTATTTTTTTTTCCACCAATAAAATGTTAACCGAATGTTTTGTCAGATTTCTGTTTAGATTTCATATCGCTTTTTTTATGCTGCGAACGTTCGCACCAAGTTCACATCTAATTAACCCTCCCCTAATTTCACCCTTCTTCGCTGTTTTTAATCATGAAAAAAACTTCTAAACAAAAGACCACTTATTTCTTCAAACCTTAAATCTTGTTTTCACTCTTCTAGCGCACTTTTAGTTTAATGTGCGCTATAAACACTAGCTAAAAACAACTCATTAAATTCCAATCTTATCTATTCAAGGCAAATGCCGACAATTCTTTGAAAGATAAGAATCAACCACCACGTGTTACGAAATTCGTGCCTCAATAAGAAAAATAATTGCAATTTATGGCCTAAATAAACAAAAAAATGTTAACGCTCCAAATTGCAATGACCTAACACCCCAAAATGCAGCGTATACTTGGAACTAAGCGCTATTGATGGAGTTGCCGCCAAGCGCATAGGCAACTCTACTACAGGTCGTCGTACTTTCGACTCTTGAATTTTATACAGAAAACTGCACAATGATGTTTTGCCGCAACTGTACTTCTCGAGGCTAACGCAAATAACTTTAACGAAATGGTAACACGCTGAACCACGGCGTATGAGAAATGAACCATGTTTAACATTAGATTTTTGTGTATTTTTATTGAAATCGATTTTGTTTTTGTTTTTGCAAACTACAGAGATGTAAATAATTCATTGATTCAAATAATAATCATTAGTCGTTAACTATATATCTAAATGTAATGTCTGCCTTGTTACAATTTAAAATAATTAAATCATATTTTGTCGGTATGTTTTGTTTACAGTTAATCGATGAAAACATTTGTTGTTTAGTCCGCACGTTTTGTTTGATATAACCTTACGATAAAATATATGCTTTAAAGAAACGTGTACTAGAAAAAATAACTTAA
The DNA here is from genome assembly GCA_943735915.1 of Pherbina coryleti. Taxonomy (NCBI): domain Eukaryota; kingdom Metazoa; phylum Arthropoda; class Insecta; order Diptera; family Sciomyzidae; genus Pherbina; species Pherbina coryleti. The sequence goes on from OX030951.1 coordinate 70,777,028, forward strand.
ATTTTGATTGAAAAGGTATTGACAGAACGCGGGCGATACACCTAACACCGAAATGAGGCGTCACTAGATGTGTGAGCAGTGATTTATTTGCAGCAGTCTCGGAAGAATTGCTGCCATTTAAACAAAGAAATGTCCTTTTCGAGTTACTTACAAATAATTATTACATATATTAAAATTAAGAAAAAGTGTATAAATGTATGATTATAATAGATAATATAAACGTTTATAATTTAAGCACGTTCTCCTCGAATTCGGCGAGCCAACTGGATGTCTTTTGGCATAATGGTGACACGCTTGGCGTGAATGGCGCACAAGTTGGTGTCTTCGAAGAGGCCAACCAAGTAGGCTTCAGAGGCTTCCTGTGGGACGAAAAGCATAAATATGATTAAAAAAACATGAATTATTTTATTTATATTAGAAAAAAATTACCTGCAGAGCGCCGATGGCGGCAGATTGGAAGCGCAAATCGGTTTTGAAATCCTGTGCAATTTCTCGTACTAAGCGCTGGAATGGCAACTTGCGGATCAAAAGCTCAGTCGACTTCTGGTAACGACGAATTTCACGAAGAGCGACTGTACCGGGACGATAACGATGAGGCTTCTTGACACCGCCGGTAGATGGTGCAGATTTACGTGCCGCCTTAGTGGCCAACTGCTTACGTGGAGCTTTTCCTCCTGTTGATTTACGAGCAGTCTGCTTGGTACGAGCCATGTTTTATATGTCAAACTGTAATGAACAAAGTAATATAAGTTTAGTAAAATTTTATATATCTGAGGAAATTTTGCGAAATGCTCACAAGCAACAAACAGCACAGACTGAGGGATGATAATGCTGATATTGTTATGAATATAGAATAAAGCAAACAGCTCCAGCTGCTGGTTACTTTCGAGAACAATTGGGTAAAATAGCGATTTTCCTTTTTTTTACTGTTGTAACTATTTGGGTCAACAGCTAGGGAGCACGTGTTGTCTAACGAAATTCTACCTGAGCAGGATTTCTGCAACAATATCAGTTGAAGCATAGGTACTTAGGGAAAAAATATGAGTCATCAAAGATGTGATGACAATAATCTAAGAAAATCTAGGCCATGTTAAAGTACAAATAAAAATTTAATTATTTTCAGATGACGACACTTTACGGATAAACCCTGCTTTAAAATTATTGAAGGTCATTGAATTTCACAACAATTTGTAATAGAACTGCATAAATATATGAGTGAGGAAGTAAAAAGATGTGACAATAATTTATCAAGCTGATATTTTCTTAAAAAAAAAGTAGGAGAGCAAAATTAAAAACAAGGATGTGTGAGAGAAAGACCATGATCAAAAATTATCCCAAGAGGGAAGTATTTACCCTGGAGTTATAGATTTTTAATATATTTTTTTTTTTTTTACAATTTTAACAATAACGGAACGCCTTCTGGAGAAAACAGTGATAAAGCTTGCTAAAGAAATGTGATAGATGTGAAAGAAATGTGATAATTGTGCTGTGATATGGTTATATTAGCTTCAATGTGCCAAATAGAGATAGAAAAAAATCACTTTTTTGCAGACTTGATATCTAAAGCTAGGTCCACACGATACAACGGCTGTACAATCGCTCATCGTACAGCAGTTGGCTAATTTTACCATTCGACCGTGCAATATTGCAATAACTTCGTCGCACGCTTGCATCCAAACGATACAATAATCGCACACAACCGTCAAATAGCAGCCGATATTGGTACAACCGTTGTATCGTGTAGACCTAGCTTAACAATTAATTTTTTTTAGATTCTAGCCGCGATTCTCCACCTGAAATGTGTTTTTTAAGGTTATATTTCAAGGTTTAGCTAGGTCTACACTATACAACGGCTGTACAATCGCTCATCGTACAGCAGTTGGCTAATTCTACCATTCGACCGTGCAATATTGCAACTAACTCGTCGCACGCTTGCATCCAAACGATACAATAATCGCACACAACCGTCAAATATCAACCGATATTGGTACAACCGTTGTATCGTGTAGACCCAGCTTTAGAGCCATCGAATGCACTAAAGACTTAATCGCTGAAAACTTCTTGCAACAATAAGCTTCCACAAGTAGTAATCAAACGTTACACTTAATGCTTGAATAGAAATAGAAAACAATGTTATTTTTTTAGTTTATCTTAATTTTTATCTAAAAACCCTAGTAATTTGCCACAACTCGAAGTTTAGAGTTGGAAATTAGAGGGCAGAAGGCAAGTATACGTATTATAAGGATTCCTTTAAAGTTTCAGCAGAAATGTTGAAAATTATAGGGTAAAAATTGGTCTGGTGAAATTAATCTTTGTTCAGATAAATACTGACTATCTATGCAATGTTTGAGAACCTCAAAATAAAATTAAGACAATCAAAGAACAAAAGGATTGGCATAGGTATTGTCGATTGACTATCGAAGATAATTAACCCTAGAAAGACTACGTACGTCGATTTGACGTATATTATGTACATATTTTCAATATGACCCCTTTTACATTGGTCAAGACATGAAATCAAGTCTATGAGTTTGTTGATGAAAGACGCGGACATCAACGTGAGAGAGGGTAAGTTCAAAAGGGAATAGCAAAGAATTGAATTCAAATCTTGACCAATATGAAAGGGGTCTATGTATGGCAAATTGAGTGTTATCTTTCTAGGGTTAATGATATAGCTCCAAGCATCAATATATTAACTTTAGTGTTTAAGACCCGATCATAGTCACTGGTTTAAGAACCAGAAAAAGTTGACGTGTAGAATTGTTCAGAAGAATACTTTAACAAAGTTGGAAGGGATATAGAGGAATATAGTTTCCTTCTACTTGGTAAAGGAATGTTTGCAATTTAGTTAAAAAAAAAAAGAATTCAAGTCAGTGATAACTAAAAATTTGGCGGCAAAATCATTAGGGAAAACAACTCATTTTGTTTATTCATTTTTGTTTTGAACACTCATCAATGCGCGCTCGTCGTTGCTGCGCCAACAAACACACACAGAAAATTCCCGCCTTTGCAGGCCACCCAACACAAGCCAAAATAATTCAAGTGAAGTTTCAAGTTTTATCTCTCAACAATAAACCACAAAAATACACATAAATGCATAAGCCCAGTTAAGAAAACCATGGAGCACAGGTGACGCAATTACGTTTTGGAGGGAAAGACAAGTTATGGAAAACTCCACATCAACCAAAAACAACGAAATGCGAAGCAACTAAAATGACACAAAAAAAACCACAAAGAGGTTAGGTGTGCATGTGTATGTATACGATAACACAGTGCATGCGCATGTGTTTGTGCTTGGAGCACACAAATACTCAAACAAATTTAGGCGCACAAACACAAGCACGTACGCCGCGGCCAAATATACCTCACAAATTTTGTAAAATTCTGAAAAAACAGGCAATTCTAATTTTTTTAAAATTTCAAAACAAACTTAAAATAAATCTCTAGATTACGTCCACTTTATTAAAAGGCCACAACTGTTGAAAACACCCGTCTCAACCATGCATTTAAAACTCGAAATATTTTAACTTAACACTAAATTTCTATCACTGGATAGTCTTAATGGCCGCCATTTTGAAAACTTAACAATCGAGATATTTTTTCCAACTACAGCACAGAATGTGTATCCACTGAAAGTCTGGATGTCTAGTGGAGCACCACTTAGCGGAGCCCCAAATTTGCTAGAACTTTCTTAACGAATTCGAGCACTTATTAAAACATATCGGAATATATAATTTCACCATATTAAGATATTTTTAATTAAATTTTACTCACCTTTTGCTTATAAAATTGCTTGATATTTATGAAGTAAAACTTTTTTTCTTGAATTGTTTTGTCTTGTCTTTGCTTTACACACGTCCGTGTCGCACACCAATTGAATTAACAATGAACGGCGTAGCACAGATGGTGATGAATTTTGCTGTCTGTGAACCAACGGAAGGAGGAAGAGCGAGCCAACAATAGTAAAAATGTCTGTTGCTGTTAAAGGGCTTACACATCGGCGAATCTGTTCGTCGAACAGCATGGCTGCGCGAACGTGTGTGAAAAAGCTAGCGTTCAAATTGAACGAACCTGTTCGTCACACAACCCATTGATTTTTGTTGTTGTTTGTCATCATTTTCGGCAGCATCCCTTGTTCGACAGAGAAAATCAAAAATTTTTGTAAACACGGCCAACCGTGTGACAAACTGTCGAACATCGCTTCTTAACTAGCGAACTTGTGTGAACATGGCCGCCGTGTGACGAACAGATTCGCCGATGTGTAAGCCCTTTTAATTTTGCGAGCTACTCGTTGGTATAGCTCGCGAGTACGTTCATTGTGAGGGTATTTTTGCAATTTTTGTTATCCACGACATCCATCATGAGCTAACACACACTAGAGATTTTAGTTATGCAACACTTCGGTCCATGTTAACATGAGGTGTACACTTACAATAACTGTCAAATTCAATTTCAATAATTTTTAGGTGGGCATTTCATCTTAAGAAGTTTTATTTTGAAAATAACGTCAAACACCGACAGCTCTTGAAGCTTCGAAAGTGTTTAAAAATTGGAGTGATGAAGAAAAAGAAAGAAAAAAGAAAGTTTTGGGTAAAACCGTTTCTTGAAAAATGGGAATTGCACTGTCTTGAGACTCACCTCTTAAAAGATATAAATTATATATCTAATATATAATTAAAAATATATAAAAGAGATTGAGAATATAAGTAATTTCGAGATTACTAAAGAGAGATTCCAGTTCGAGAGATTCTAGTTCTGGTGGGCTAATGGCGTTTTCTTTTCTAAAAAAAAAATTCTGCATTTTTTTTTGCCCTCTTTGAGAATTCTGACATTTATGTGTTCTTTTCTCGAAAAAAATTCTGACCTGTAAAATAAATCGTGTTCTTTTCTCGAAAATGTTAACCTCGAAAGTAGAAAAAAATGCAGAATTTTTGCACCCTCAAGATCGACCGTTTTAAATTCTGCCCTCAAATGCTACCAACTGAATAAACAAAAAAAGTGACATGTTAGGAAAATATTAAACGTTATCATTGACATTTCATTAAAGTTTGATCTTTTTCACGGATGACAAAATAAGTTTTTCAAAAAAGCAAGCAACAGTACAGCCAACAAAACATCATTAAAAAAATGTTGCATTTTTTCTGATCTTTTCTCGACTAAGAACAGGTCAACATTTTTTGAGTGCAGGTCAAAATGTAAAATATTCTGCATTCTCAGAGGGCACAAATTTTTGCCGAGAAAAGAAAACACCATAAAATTTCATTGTATTTTGGTTTTATATGATGTTAACTTTTCAGTTGTTCTATAAAATTGAAAAAAAGACAAGAAAATGAGGTTCACAATAACTTCGAGAGTGCGTCTTGCGGTAACTTTGCGTTTCATAGCTAATGGTGTTCCATATCGCTCTCTGGAATTCCTCATGCATATCTCTCGGAAAACTATAAACAGATTTGTGCCCGAAGTGCTGCCTTAATTGGCGTACTCCGTTGCCAATATATGAAGGTAACAAATGTGAGGTTAGTGCCATTTAAATTAGTTTTGAGTAAAACAAAAATATATTTTTATTTCAGACTCTTCTACTGAAAGCACAGGAGAATGCACAAAATTTGCCACCGACCAAATCCAAATACATGTCAGCTATAGATACGCATGTGAAATGAGTGGCCATGTTGCTAAATATTGCGTTGTGGATTTCTTTCCGTATCAATGGTTAAAAACAAGGAAGCAAACAGTTCAATAAAGAACATTAAAAATTATTATTATTATATATTTTCAATTTGATAACTTGTATTTGATAAGAATAAAACTTTAAAACAAAAAAATAAATAACTGGACTTCTTTAAAACATAATGTTAAATAATTCACTGCAATCTTTTATTAAAAAACGAAGTAACTTTACATGAACTCTTTAAATTCTTTTAATAAGATTAAAGATGAAAAGAGATAAAGATAAAATTTTAGAAAAAACATTGAGATCAACTTTTCTTTAATACAAAAACTTAATTTTCTTGGGGTTCTCTTAAAGGCCCACTAAAGTTCTTTAAGTCTAAAAGAATACTGTTTTAAAATGTTCAATTGTAAGTCACTGTTTATGTTTATAAGTTACCTAACTTTTGTTCTTTGCATTATAGTTATACAACTTTTGAAAAATATTTTGTGAATCTTAAAATAACTTATGGAACTACAAAAGTTTCAACTACAACGAATTGATTTAAAAAATGCTTGCATGCAAATATTCAACGTATGTGCTAAGGACGTAGCTGAAATAAAAAAAAAATGAAATAAGAAATTTATGGACTGCATATGTGAACGTTAATATAGCAGGAATCAGTGAGTATAGTGAAAAACGTGAAATATGCGGTGACTACGATTTCTCGGACCTTGTTCATCTAAAAAACAAAAAAATACTAAGGTTCTGCTAAAACTACACTACACTTGCTATTGTCCCGGTATACGTACGTCAATAGTTGACGATCAAGTCTTGTGTTCGGTGGGGCGAGAATCGTAACAAAAGGGAAAGAAGAAATTGACCGTACCGTCAATTCTTGGGCAAGTTTTGTGTTCGTTTGTTGTCCCGCTACTTTTTCTATTCGTTTTGAGCATCATTGGCATCATTTCATTTCATTTCTATAAGATGAAATGAAACGGCAGTATATGATACACATATAATTGACCGTCAACTCTTGATGTGTATAAACGTGAACGTCAAGTTTAAAAGGGAATTCGAAAAAGTTGACCGTCAACTATTGACAAGTGTAAACCGGGACTAAAAGAGAACGTAAAAAAAAGTTGATTTCAAGTATTGATCAATGTAAAAGAGGTCTAGGGAGTTTTAAACTATCCTACATGTAGGATCAACTTGACAGGTCGGATGGACATGTAGGTTGTGTGAAAGCAAATGCTGCGGTCCGTCCAACATGTAGGATGAAAATAAAAAAGTTTTGATTTTTTCTGTTAGTTTGTCCTACATGTAGTATGTGTGAACGCACGTGCATTCGACTTCATACATTTTCTCATTAAAAAAAAATTTTCGTGGACTAAACACATAAAAAAAAGGTAAACAAAGCGCTCGATAGCAAGATGTTTGCCCCTATTATGAATAACCACCAAACTAAGTTGAGTTGACTACAATACAACTCAATTTGAACACCACTGGAATTGTTTATACTATTATGGCTCAAAACCATTTTAAGTTGAGTTGTAAGGAATGACGTGCATTGACGTGCATTGTCAAAAAGTTTTGACACATTTTCTGTTCGAGTACTTTTTCAGATTTTTTATTTGGCAAGTTTTTACTGGAAAAGTACGCGAAAAGACCTAAAAACTGTTAATGGAAATTTATTGGAAATGTTGACAACTGAATGTAAACAAGCACAGCTGTTTCGCATTGGTATAATTTTTATTTATTGCAAATTCTGAAGAAAATAATAAAGTTAATAATAAAAGAAGTGGGATTTAAAATGGAAAGTAGCTTTGATTAATTTTTTGTTCAGACGTAGAGGAAAGTTGCGTAAATGTTTCGCGCATTCGGAAGACACTGCGCGATCATTCAAATCCTCTTGAACTGTTGGTTCGCCTGCGCCTAAGATTTGGAAGAGATGGGCTTGGATGTAGAGATCGGGTGGGAAGTGTAGGTGATCGGCTAGAATCTAGAGCAGATCGACTTGGAACTAGGCTTGTGCTAAACAGTTCCAGAGCCGGAACGGACATGGAACGATTCTTTTGTAGAACGGAACTTTTTTATTTGAACTATATGGCGACTATTTTAAGAGTTTATATGAACTGTTTGCTTGTTGAACTGTTTTAGTGTTGAACTGCTTGCGTGTTGAACTGTTTGCTTGTTGAACTGTTTGCTTGTTGAACTGCAGAGAAAATTTGTAAAGGTTCATGCAGCATTTCAATGCAACGTTCTAACTAGTCTTAAACCAAATTGAACACAAGTTTTTTTTTGTTTTTAGGTGTTTGTATGTATTAGATTAAATAATGAAAAATTTTTGTTATATACAAAAATAAAAAATGACATATTTAATGACTAAAAAAGGAACTTATATAAGGTAAAAAATTTCATTGAGTCAAAATTAAAAATATGATTCAATATAAAAATTAAAAGTTTGTAATCAAAAACTTTAAAAATTACTTATGTAACTAAATAGGCACTTGTATAAGGCACAAAATTTCATTCAGTGAAATTCATATATGAGATCAAATGGTAAAAAATGTTCGTTAAAAACAAAATTGAAAAATGTAATTTTGTAAAAATTGTATGTAATAACTATAAAGGAACTTATAGGATGTAAAATTTCATAAAAAATATGATTAAAAATAATAATTAAAAGTTTGTTATAAAAAACTTTACTTATTTAATTATAACTAAATAGAAACTTGAATAAGGCATAAAATTTCATTCAGTGAAATTTATATGAGATAAAATAATGAAAAATGTTTTTTAAAAACAAAATTAAAAAATGACTGGTATGTAATGACTAAATAAGAACTTAAAGGTGGCAAAATTTCATAAAAAAATGATTAAAAATAAAAATTAAAAGCTTGTTATAAAAAACTTTAAAAATGACCTTATATATATGTAAGGCACAAAATTTCATTCAATTAAAATAATAAACTATAATTTGACTCCATTAAAAAAGATTGTTATGAGAAAAAAAAAATTAAAAAAGTTTTAAAAATGTTGAATGAAAGGCCAAAATTTCAAAGTTATTGGAAAACTTAAAAATACTTAGAAATTATTTAAATTTTTTCTAAATTACTATTTATAAAAATTAGTTTTTTACTATAATAAAAAATTTTGCAGACAATCTTGAACGATTTTCGGTCTGAGTTAAACCCGCTTTGGAAAAAATGCGTTCACACGGAACAGTGGCTACTAAATTTAACCTCCTTAGGACATGCTGATAAAGAATTGCGCTCCACCAAAGAAGAGGATCTTCACACCTACTTATTATTGGCTCGTGAATGTATTTTTCGAGCTCAACTATGCCAGCTGCTATAGAGTTCTCTGGCACTAAGCTTGCTACCTCTCTGTCGAAGTCATCCCAAATAGATGCAATCCTGCTGGTTGACGCTTGATTTTGCTGATTGGCTTGTGCAATGATAGAGTTAGTTACATCTGAAGGTGGAGCTTGACGTATAACGCTACCAACTTTGAATTTCAATGCTTCGAACGCTGCTTTGAAATTAGCGTCTTCTCTAAATCCTTTCGCTTTAAAGCGTGGATCCAAAATCGTTGCCTCTGCATAAAGAACGTTTTTTTCCAAATTATTAAATCTGGCATGAATTTGTTGTTGAAGAACATCTAAAAGCTTTTTAACTGGAACGGAGTTTGTTGAGCCATGGTAGAAGCGATCATTTATCTGACGTTTTAAAAGACGACAGTAAACAATCACTTTTGATAAGCTCACATTCTTTTCAGATGAAATTTCAAAAGTTATGTCTGAAAAAACTTTAAAAATTGTAATCACCTCCTCAATTTCATCCCATTCCTCGGTTTTTAATGCCAGATCATCTTTTATCAGTGCAAGCGTAGCGATAATTGCATCTTTTATCTTGACAACTCTGTCTAACATTTCAAACGTGGAGTTCCACCTTGTAGAGATATCTTGCTTCAATTTCAGGAGAGGAACATTCATCTGTGCTTGTATTTCATGCAGTTTATACAGTCCCTGCGAGCTTCTTTTGAAAAACTCGACGATGTTCTTGACTTTTTGAATAGTTCCTGAAATCTGTTGAATTCCGGCTTGCACTACCAGATTCAAAAGATGAGCGAAGCATCCTATTGGCCGCCACCCACCTAATTGTATTGCCAAACGGATATTAGCAGCATTATCGCTGACAATAGCTACAACTTTGTTTTCAATTTTCCAATTGCGCAACTCAGTTTTTAAAAACGAGCATAAATTAATGCCGCTATGCCTCTCACCATATTCAATACATCCGAGTAAATTTGAACGCATTTCTGCACTCTCGGTGTCAATAAAATGGGCTGTTACAGCAATGAAGCTTTCGTTGTTTCTTGAAGTCCAGCCATCTGTAGTTAAACAAACAGCGTATGCGTTTGTTATTTTGTTTTGAACTTCATGCTGGAGTTTTAAATAAAGTTGCGGCAAGAGTACTTGAGAAAGTGTCTTTCGGGTGGGCAAGCTGTAAGAGGGACACAATAGGGAAACCAATCTCTTGAATTCAGGTTCTTCAACAAGTCGAAAGGCATGATACTCTTTGGCAATCATAACCATGAGTTGCTCATCAATTCTTGATTTTTGAAGTGAAACTTCTTAGGCGGCGCTTCGAAATTTGAACGAGAATATTGAGGAGTGAAATTTCAAGGTCAATTTACTTCATTTCGTTACACGATAGAGAAGAAAGATATGTTTTACAGTAGATAGAATGAGAGAGATATACATTGTATAAAAGACTTAAAAAATTTGCTTGTCACCGCAGAGGATCGAACCTGCGAACTAAAGATTACAAAGACAACGCTCTATCCAACGAGCTAATCCCTCCATATAGAAATTTACTCTATATACCAATTAATCAAACTACTTTTGCTGTAGATGCCCAACGGGAAAATAAAAAGCGTTCCTAGGAATAGCGCTTTTTATGCGCATTTTTGGTATGCTTTGAGGATGTGCTTTTCAGAGTTGTGGAGGTCATATTTTTATACACATTTTGTTCATAACCAATACAGCAGGGAAATAGCACAGCAGTTAGACATTTGATTATAATGCCAGTGGTCCGAGTTCAATCCTCGCATCTTATAAAATTTTCTCGCTTTGTTTTTTGTTTTTTTTTCATCCTAGGATATCCAATATAAATTTTAATATGAATTTGGTTTACTTAAAAAGCACTTCAGATGTGTGAAACGCTATGGCAGAAGCGCTTGTTTAGTGCTTTTAAAGCGCTTCGATTACCGCTGGGTGGCAAAAGCCGCAGATTGTGTGCTGATTGCGTTCTATGTGTGGTAGACAGGGGGGTTGCCATGACTCGGGTAGAAGAGAGAAAGATTCAGCGAAGCAGAAGTGAATAAGAGAGTTGCCCTGAGCGCATTATGATTTTCGATAAGTAGACTCTCATACTAGGGCTGCCATGCCAATATTTTTTTAGAATACCAACGATCTTTAATTCAATATATTAATATAACCTCTATGAATTATGCTCATATTACACATATTATATTATTATTCATAATATTGCGATATAAAATTATATAAAAACCCAAATTCATGCAGCATATGCTGTCGCCCATGACGCTAACCTTGACACTGTGCGCAAGAAAAGTTGGAATAAGTTCTTTCAATAGATAACTATTTTATACATATTGTAGTTATATAATTTTATATCGAAATATTATTAATAATAGTAAGTATAATATTTTTGATATAAGTAATATTAATAGGTACATATGTTGAATTAAAAATATATCAAGTTGTATTCTGTATTCACATCTATATGTAAATACGACGCAAATTGGTTATAAATTGGTTATGGCTTTTCGGCCATAGGTCCATACCAATGAATATTAAATAAACAGAATATTTTGTTTATAAAAACTTTTTATTGAATTTCTTTTGCTTAAAAAGTTCTCTCTTTGCCTTTAAGGTTCGATTATGCCATCGTAAAGCAACGCAACGTAACGTGACGTAGAGTTCTATCTTATGAAAAATAAGTGTAAGTGGTTAGTGAAATCGTAACGTAACCTAGCGCAGCGATGGGTTCTATTCCAGATAGAACTCTACGCCACGTTACGTTGCGTAGCTTTACGATTGCATAATCGAGCCTTTACACTAAAATGGTTCTTATTCTAGAAGGGAAAGAGTGTATACAAATAAGAAGTTTCACTTCTTTACTGTATACACGGTATAATGTATCCTTTTTTTTTTTCTTTGAGTAATTGGTTTTGTGCTTTCTACGTAAGAGGATATTTTTTGCTGAGTCCCATATGCAGACCTGGATGTAGATGCTGTCGGCTGGAGAGTATCAGCTGCAGAATTGGATGCAGGTGTTGATTCCACGATTTCCACATCAACATCAACTTCAACATGGGTTACGCTATTGGCAACCGGCGATGCAAGTAACTGACGTTCTATGGGACCTGTTGAAATTGTTGGATGTTTCCTTTTTAAATGCCTACCCAAATTTCCTAAGCTGCCTGCTGTAACTGAAATTAGTTGATAGCAATATTTGCATTTTGCTTTTTTCGGCTCGCTTTCAGTGAAGTCGTCTCAGAAAATGCTTGTTTTCCTGCGCATTGCCATAATTGAATCTGCATTAAAAATTATTTTTAAATAATATCAACCATCAAAAAATACTTTATGCACCACCTTCACAATATATATCAAATAACAAAAACTTTAAAATCTTTTATTTATAAACCACAAGCACATTAAATAAAATACAATTGCTGCAGATCAAATTTTACGAGTCGTTAAAAAAGAAACGTTTCAAAGTATTTGAGTTCCGTTTCCACGTTAACCAGTGCTACCACTTTCTATAAATGTGCATGAAAATAGCTTGAAAAGGAGTACATGTTTCAAAGTAAGGGAGTAAATGTACTTTGAGCTCTGAACATTGTTATGTTTATGTAGTAAATTTATAACGTTTCTGAAAAGGGAGTAAAATGATTTCCAACCAGTTCCTCATAAGCATGATTCTCATTTTCATCTCATAGTTCATTAATTTTTAGCATGTCCGTGGAACAGTGTTGCCAGAACTTTTTTGAGAAAAGCGCGAGATTTAAAAAAAATATCGCCCAAAATCGCCCAATGAAAAAAAAAATCGCCAAAATCGCTATTTTTCTAAGAAATATATTATATTAGAAAAAACAAAAAAATTATATACATCTATTTCAAATAATATTGAGATCTGTTAATAGTATTAGATATATAAAAGTTCTTATTTTCATATTCATTGAAATAAAATTGAGATCTGTAAAAAATAATAAAAAAGCTACTTTATTTTATACGAATTTTGATCGTTAAAGAACATTTTTTTAGAGACTATAACTATTTAGAATTTTTCAATATGCAACTTTAAAAATAAAAACTTTACTCTAAAAAGAATTTTACTCGAATGATTGAAGTTAGCTTATCTAATTTCATTCTGTTACGAATTTTAGTTTTGGTCAAATTCATGACGGAGAAAATACGTTTCACAAATACATTAGAATGTGGCAAGGAAAGCAAGATGAATGCCAACTTACAAATATTGCCACACATTTTTCCCCCTACTGCTGTCTTATTTTTGTATGCAGATTCCCAAAATTCTTCACTTTCAGATGGCACTTTGTTTTTGAAAACATTGCTCCATGGAAAGATTCGTATTCGATTTCTGCTGCACATCGCTCTTCAAGAGATAGATAATAAGGAGGGAGTTCACGGAAAGAAGGTCATTTCAGGACATAAAATAAAAGCATTTTCAAACATTTCTAAATGACTAGGTAATCGTTTTAACATTTCCTTGATTAAAACTATAGTGAAATTCTGGCATTTTGGTAGTATGTCTATCTTAACAATATCATCACTTAATTTATGAATTTCTTCATGGAACTGATAATGAAATGTAAGGTCATTAATTCTTTTATAATTGCTTTTATCCGCAAAAATTTTATTTAAGCTGAATGTAACTAAATTATCAAAATTGAAATTTTTGACAATGTCTTCTTTTATAATTTTTGAAACAAGTCTTTGAATAAATGTTGTGATTTCAACGTAAGCTTGAAAAAGCCAACTTTTTCTCGTTGAAAATATAAATTAAGTGAGTTGATGTTTTGAAGAAACAGTCTCAAAAAATAAGTATTTCGATATAAATAAATTATCGATAAGGCTTGTGAGCTGTGTTCAGTCGCATTGTTAACAGAGTGTTCCAAACACTTTTAAAATAATTGTTATTTTCTTTAATTGAAATTTAAATATTAAAAAGCGTGGTTTTTACAAAAATCGCCTAAAAAATCGCCAGGCGATTTCCTAAAAATGTAAGCGCAAAAACAAGAAAAAAGCGCCCAATCTGGCATCGGTGCCGTGGAACTATATAGTTCCGGTAGTTCTTTTTATAAAAATGAAAGTAACAAAAGCATTTCAAATCTCATTTTGTGCTGGTTCTGTTTCATATGTTAGAAGCAAAACTAAACCAAGCAATGCATGCAACAAGAATGACGATATATCATTTTATCATTTCATTTATTATTGCTTTCGTTCACTCTCACAAGCATAATCGTTTTACTTGTCGTCGCCAAAGAACTAAGAGATATTTTTTATTTCTATGGTCGTCGCAAAAAGAATTCGTTTCAGCAGTAATGTGCAGTAAGTAGGAAAGAGATGTCGTATACGTTGCTCACTTAAAAAAAAAAATTTCATTCCAATCGGAACTGTTTGGACATGCTAAAACCGTACAGAAGGAACGATTGGAACTAAGTCCGAGAGTGGACATAGTTCCATGAACTATGCAGGTCCGGAACGACCCAACTCTACTTGGAACCTGGGTACTTTGGTTTGGCAGTTTAACAGGCCGGAATCATTTTTCATTTGATTCGCACTTGCATCTTGGTTTATGAAAGCTCGGCCTGGTGGTGTCAATGTGCTGTGGAGTCTTATTAAATCTGACACACTTTCTTCAAGCGGGCTCAAACTTATTTCTTCCGACGGTCCTCCTCCTGTTGCGGAAATATTTTTCATATTGTTTACCAACTTTCTCTTCAAGTTAGCCTTATAGTGTATCCACACCTAGTTGTAGGAAAACAATTCTTGTAAAAATATTGTTTTATTTAGTGAACTTTATAAACAACCTCTGCAATGAGCGTGTTAGAGATCCGATGCTATTGAGTTCAACCGTAAACTGCTCCCAGAGCCCATTGGTCAGCTACTTGCTCAATCCAAAATGACCTTTTCCCCTAGCTACATTTGGGTGCTTCTCTAACAAGGAAACGAACTGCTTCTTGTTAGTTATTTTCCTAAATTATATTAAAATTAATTAAAATCGTTTTATGTTAATAATTCTTTATTGTAATTTTTTACCAATATGCAAAATGCAATATATTTACCATCTTTCTTTTTAACACAACCAGAAGACAACCTCAAAAATGCAGTCGTAAAATTTTGGCATTTGACACGACCGTATCCAAGTTTGGTTGTTTTTCATAATGCCGATAATTGTACATACGCAACTAGAAGGACAACTTTGCAGCTGAAAGTTTGGTTGGGTTGTAAACCATAATACCGATTTT
The DNA here is from genome assembly GCA_943735915.1 of Pherbina coryleti. Taxonomy (NCBI): domain Eukaryota; kingdom Metazoa; phylum Arthropoda; class Insecta; order Diptera; family Sciomyzidae; genus Pherbina; species Pherbina coryleti. The sequence continues at coordinate 70,792,257 of OX030951.1, forward strand.
GGTTTTACAACTCAACTCTAAGCAAAGTTGTAAATCATAATAGGGGCAGTTATCTTCTTGAACGCTGAGAAATGAAATCCCCCCGACATGTGGGATAGTTTGAAAGCTCGAACTGGCTTTCCCGTTATTCTGCCGTTCTACATGTCTATCCTACATATAGGATAGTCCGAAACCTCCTAATGACGCTATGCTTGATGTGTGTAATATACATCTGCGAACTCGTGTGTCGAACAATATGGCGACACGAACATGTGTGAAAGAGATAGCTCTCAAAGAATCTATGTGTCACCGAGCGTTTCCACTGCCCGAACGAACGAAGAAATCATCGCGAACAAATCGTAGCGATGAATTCTTCGTTCGGTCCAACCGTTTCCACCGCACGAACACAAGTTGCGAACATTGGTAAGTCGCCATCTTGTTCGTTCGTGCAGTGGAAACACATAAATTCAATGCTAAAAAATCGAGCATCGGCCGGTCAGAGCGAACGAAGAAATCTTCGTTCGTTCGTGGTAGAAAAGTATTTACACCGCGCGAATAGCGCTCGCGAGCATTTTGTAAAAAACCAGTGTTCCGAACCTTGGTTCGGACTAAACTGTTTACACTGCCTGAACGAACGAAGAAATCTTCGTTCGTTCGGGCTGTGGAAACGCTCGGTCACACAATCGATTGATTTTTGTTTTTCGCCATAACTTTGGCTGAGTTCCAAAACGTGTTTATACAAAGTATCAGTGTGAATTTTCTTTTAATTGGTGCTTAGTAGATTCACCAAAACTGCGCAACCAAAGCATGCTTAAAAATAACAATCCAGTTGCGCAGTTTAAGTGAATCTACCAAGCAAAAATTCAAAGAAAAATCACACTGGTGTTTTGTATAAACACGTTTTGGAACTCAGCCATTGTTCGAGACATTGATAACGCCTGTTTTCGACCATCACTTGGAAATTTGAAGCCTATTCGAACATACAGACCGCGACAAAACGATAGCACTTTTACTTTTTTTTAACTTTCTTTTCAAACTATAAAAAGGAGCACTTTTTTTAAGGTACTGTAAGAATGAGTGCATGTTCTTAGAAATCGGGAGTTGTTTCGAAATATCGTCCACATAGAAAACCGTTACCTGTAAGAACAACGGAATGAAGTGCGACAAAACGATAGCACTTTTTGATTAAATTTATTTTAGTATTATTTGTGGCGTCCGTGGCGTAGTTTGTTAAAGTGCGTGGCCGCTATGTCAACGAGCTTTGGAGACCCAGGTTCGAACCCCAGCAGCGACAGAAAATTATTTGAATTTAAATAATTTTTCTGTACGGCCGTCACCTCTCTGCAGACAATGGCAAACCTCAGAGAGTAATAAAAATGCCATGCAAAGCTTCTTGAGAATAAGAACGTTTCATTCATCGCCGTTCGGAGTCGGCGTTAAGCCTGTAGGTCCATTTCTCGGTCAATTGTGTAAAAACTTAATAACACGCACAACACAATTGATCATAAGAAGCTAGGTCAAAGTCCTTTCAAGGGCTGAAATGGCCAGTTATTTTTTTTTTTTTTTTTTATATATAATTTGTGCAGTTGCAAAGAAAACACTTGCGGGATTTTTGTTAGTTTTGCGCGTTTTTAATATTCTGAAAAAAAATTTTTCTTTATTCGTCTACAATGGGACGTGGAAAATTGCTTACAACAGCTGAAATCGACGTGGCTCTCAATTTGCACAAAAATGGTATAAAAATATGTGAGATCGCGAAAAACTTAAACAGAAGTAAGAAGGTTGCTTATAATTTGTTAAAAAATCCGGAGAATTATGGTCAAAATCGTTTTGGTGGGCGGCCGAGAGCAGTTTCTGACAGAAATAAGCGAGCTATTTTGCGCGTTGCATCCAATTCGCAACCTGACTGCTCGAAAAATTGCTGAAAAAGCTGGGGTCAAAACTAATATACGAAATGTGCAGAGAATATTAAAAAACAGTGAGCAAATTAAACGTAAGAAATTGCAGCGTAAGCCACCCCTCACCGAAACACATAAATCATCTCGACTGGATTTTGCAAAGACCCATCTTAAATGGAAAAAACGTTGGCGAAGCGTGCTTTTTTTTTTGACGAAAAAAAGTTTAACCTAGATGGTCCAGATGAACTTTTGAAGAACTTTTAAGCTGTCGTCAACACGGTGGAGGTAGTGTGATATTATGGGCTGGAATTGGCTACAAGGGAAAGACGGAAAAAAAATGTTTACCCCTGAAAATGAAAAGCGCGGACTACTTGAATTTAATTCGAAATGAAGTAGCCTTTAGATGTCATAAATATACAAGCACGGTTGCCACTTTGGTACAATTGTACCAAAATTGGTACTTTTATTTTCGGTTGGTACATAGGTACATTATTTTCTGGTTTGGTACATTTTGTGAAAGTTTAAAAATTTCACAAAAATCGACCTGCATTTTTGCGCCAATTTTTGTATAAATTACAAAATGTAATTTACAATTGTTCAAGTGTGCAGGTGGAAGGAAAAACGCTCCTAATGGAAAGGTAGTATAAAAACTCGATATTTAATATCATATTAAATTTAATAATATTTTGCAGATTTCTTTTACGAAAAAAACTAAAATCTAATGTCAATGATTGCGTAGATTTAAGCGAAACGTCTACTTCGGACAGTATAAGCTGAATTCAGCTTCACTTTCGCTTGTTGTTTAGTTTTTATTGAAAAATTTATGAAAAATTGTTAAATTTTATTTTATAGCGTTGATGTACCTTCTCAATCAAAGACTGACTTCAAAAGGAAGTTTCGTCCAGAATGGCTGCAGCAATTTGTATCGTCTGCGAGAAATCTTTCGTGAACCACTTGCCACCCTTACACAGACATGCATTGCCAAAACAATAAAAAAAAAAAAACAAAAATCAGATCACGATGGATGTATTCATGAAAGCCGAATATACATTTTTAGAAAAGAAAGTTCGGCAGGTCGACCTTGCGCTTGTAATGTTCTCCATTACGCATAATCTACCATTTTTTCTAATGGACTTTCTTTCAAATTTGTGATTAATATGCTGCCCAGACTCACAAATTGCTAAAATTCTAAAATGTGGTAAAACTAAATCGACGGAATTGGCGGATATTAAATATACATATGTATATACAATTGTATAAATAGTGTATAAAATACTTAATATTTTTGTTTTCTTCGTATACACAAATATATACACCAATGAATGTTCTAAAACTGTTTTATTAAAAAAAAAAAAAATTGGTACATTTTATTTCTTTTTGGTACATTTTTACGTAAATTTTGGTACGAAAAAAACTAGGCGAGTGGCAACCGTGTATACAAGCGGTGGTCTGATTTCCCAGAGGATTACGCGGCTGTTCATACTGTTCGGTTGTTCTGTCTCAACTGAGCTCGTGATAACAGATATGTTTTATTCACAGTTCTCTATGTTTACAGGGTGATACATACTAACTATAATTTGACAATTAAGTACACAAAACATCTTCCCTTTTAATAATGAATTATTTTTTAAAATTTAACAATTTTCAACGCAGAGTTCAAGTGTCAAGAAACTTATAACTATAAAAAACTAGAATACAAATGTAATTCAATTTACAAAGTAAAAAGTAAAATAAATTCAAATAAACTTAACTAAGCAATAATTCATTTAGACACGTAGGGTTTTTTTTTCAAAATATATATATATATATATATATATATATGTATGTAAGATTTATTTCAAGTTATATAATTTTTTTTTTTTTTTTTTTAAGTGAAAAGTAAATGTGAACTTCAACTGAACTGCTTTTTTATATATATGTATACATACAAGTAGGTGTGATTATTAAATGTTTTTTTTTTTTTTGTTACAAAAGTATATAAGTACATCAGTTTATAATTTTAGTTTGGAATTTAGACCTGAATCTTTTTCGATATTTGTTTAAACATTTTTAATGGAAGAATTTTTGCTTCCAGTGTCAATCTTAAACAAGACTGTGAGATTATCAACTTGGATAAGTGGAGTGTCAATCTTAAACAAGACTGTGAGATTATCAACTTGGATTTTCTCAAACCACTGTGTCTCATATTTTTCACTTAAGCAAGATTCCAAGCTATCAAAGAAAAGAGTTTCATAATCATCAGTTATGTTTATACCCTCCGCATACACATTTTCTAACCTCGTTGTTGTTAATTCGTTTGCTCTGACTGAGCCACGTGTTTTACATTTTCTACATGCAAGATACAAATGACCTGGTTGCTTACAAATTTTACAAAGCATACGCTGGACATTTATTTCTTTGGTGAACCGAATGACACCTATCACAACTAATCTTGGCCTGTACGCCAGACACTGGACAATTCCCAGAAATATTTTTGCTATAAAAAGAACTTGAACTATTGTTGGTGTAATTCTTAGATTGATTTCTCATATAATTTTTATTGAACTTATTTATCTCCCAAACGTTAATACTCTCTCCTGGTAGTTTATTTTCCAAAACTAAGCTCCTGGACTTCTCTAATTCACTGATTCTGCATTCATTTATTGCAACATCAAGAGTTAAGCCGGTGGTGTTCATTAATTTGTTTCTCAATATTCCATCATTGAGTCCCATTATGATAAAGTCTCGTATAAGCGCCTCCTTTTCTGCGAATTCGCAGCCTTCAGCAAAATTTCGTAGGTTGGCTAAGAAATTGTCAAACGGTTCTCCCTCTCGTTGCATCGTTTTGTAGAACTTAATGCGTTCAAATATGGCATTTTTTTTGGATTACAGTAATCTTCATATGACCTTGAAATGTCTTTCATTGACTTTGATGCGTCTTTGGAAATGTCCCACGTGTAATACTTTTCACGCGCTTCATGCCCAATAAAGTTTAGCAAAATAGCCTTTTTTATCTCTTCTGATTTTTTATCTTTTTCAGACGCCACCAAAAAATTTGTAAAGTTGCGATAAAATAGAGAATAATTTAAAGATAGATTACCATCCAGAGCAGAGATAAAGAGATGGGAAACTTCGATGTGAAAGGGATAGCACTATGCCTGCTTTATGTCAAATTGAAGTCAATACTAACACAATATTATAGTTGTGGTCGTACATTTTGTTGAGGAACTCACCCAGTTTGGGTGCTAGTTTGAGTTATTCAGCTGGTTTGGGTTCTCACCACTGTGTAAAATTTCACTGAGCTTAGACAAACTTACCACGGACTAAACATAAACAAATTAAGGGGTAACTCACACTTGTAACTCTGAACTTCATCGATTTTTTTGTTCTTGCATATTTTTTAAGTATAACTATCTACGAAGTAATACGTCTCCAAAAAGGTCCGTATGCCTCGTATTTCTGGCATTCATATAATGTTTGGAACTTTCAGAAATGAATTTTCGATGCCTCTTATTGTTTAAATTTGTCAGTTTAGCTCGAAGGTTCGACAACTCGATTGCAGTAACAGAGAGGTGCGCGACGAGAGAAAAATGAAAAGCAACAGGAAATTTATAAGAATCATCGTCGGTGGAAGAGCTACCATATGGGTCCTGAATAGATGGCTGCATTTATGTTATTGTTTATTGTTATTGTTTAAAAATTATTTCCTTCGTGTAAACTGAAGTTGAAACTTAAATCGTAATTTCTCGAAATGTAATTTTTTAATCGGTGACAAAAATTACTCGAAAATTCTGAACCTATCTTTTTAAAAGTTTGCAGATTCATTCGATAAAAAACGGCCATTTTATAGCCAAAAAACAACAGTATTTTTAGTGAAAATTTAACCATTAACTATACTTTGCATACTTTTTAAATGAATCGATCAGATACTAGTTTATGTTGTTATTTAACTAAATCTATTAGCCTATTTCTCTTTCAGGTGATCCAGTTCACCACAATGTTGGTCACCGCAAAACGCAAAAATAAAAACACAATTTTTTAAAGTCATTTTTAACAAGACCATACAATATTTTTCAATAAAAAATATAACTGAAAGTGTTCAATGTTTGCATTTTTAGATGATATAACGATCGTTTAAAAAATTTTAGTAGTTTTCGCATTCATGAAAAAACCCTATTTTTTGTACTGCAAGTTTGGGTAGAGCCTTAAGTAAATAAAGTCTGGTTCAAATTTACGCTGGTTGTTGTATAATCTGTGAAGAAACTCAACATGCATTGAAGGTTCGTGTACGGTATAAGGATCAGAGTTGCTTTTTTAATTTTCAAGGCATTTTCATTGGCAATATAAAGTTAATATGTTATCAGTTGAGAGATTTTGCATGCATAAATTAAGTTTCAGCCTCTTTTATATTCATTTTATGTCCATATTCAATGCCTATTTATTTAAGCTTCGAAAATAAAACAATATTATTGCTAACTTAAAGCAGCTGTTAGTCGATACAACAACAGTTGACAATCTTGAGGTGAACTCATATACACAATACGTGAGTGCATAAAAAATGAGAAGAACAAGCACGATTTTGGCGCAAAATCAACAAAAATGACAGCAGAATCGAAGTTTCCCATCTCTTTATCTCTGATCCAGAGACAGAGGTTTCGGCGTATTAAACTCCATTATAGATGTTGAGATCCCCTTAAATTTTTCTTCGTTAATGTCGATGCTATCGTTCTCCTCTTTTAAAGTTTAACTTTCTCGATTTATTCACAAAAATATTATTTCCACACCTTTTCGTTTTACTTAATACGATTTCCCAGCCGGACACCTAACTGTTAGATATGCCATATATATGGCATATACCTAACGCCAAAGGCGTTAGGTTCATATAAAACTCTCCATACAAATTACGTTAGGTTTGTTCTAGCGTTGGGAAAAACCTAACGCCTTTTTGTCTATCCGTGTGACCTGGCATCTCTGTCTGCCACATATGTTTTAAACATTGCAAAAAGCTACAGCTGCTCTGCTCACACTAACAACAAATTCCGTAAAGAATTTAATAACAAACTCAGCTGTTTACTTAAGTACACAGTTAGCGTTCCGCAAAATTTTTCCACCATAGTGTAGTGGTTAGAGCGCTGGCCTTTTAACGCAAACAAACGCGAGTTCAAACCCTTCACCAAATAAAACCAAATTTTTTTTTTCTTATAATTTTGTTTAGAAGTGTTTTTTTTTTTTGTTATTTTTATTAATGGGTAGTATTTACAAAAGGTAAATTTAGGCAAAACATTTAAAGAAAATAAAAAATATTTTTCAAATATTGGCTATTATATTTTACTCTAGCAAGGAACACTTGCGTTTATTTAGAAAGGAATTTTGGCCATTTTTAATTTTTAATAATCATATTTCTCTTAAGTGTATTTTACATATATATATTTTAACTTATTATTAAATTAAATTCAATGAAAACCTTCCTGTGTCGGACGGTATTTGAACCGCGGTCTCTGCCACATAAGCTGCGCATTCTACCCAACGCGCCACGGACATCATATTTTAAATTGATCATTTAGGATATTATTTTATTGCGTGACTTACACTTGCATCGCTTAAAGTTTTTTCGCTACTTTTTTCACATCCTCAACTTGTTTGCTGCGCAAAAGAGCAAGCTATGTAAACACATACAACTTTCTTTGTTTAACATGACAACAAAATGTAAGAGTGTGTTAGTGAACACCAAATTTTGTTTCCTTGTGTGCGTAACTACGTTAGAGCTGTCTAGCTGGGTTGCAAATTACGACTGCGCCATGTTCGGTTGTTCTGTCTCAACTGAGCTCGTGATAACAGATATGTTTTATTCACAGTTCACTATGTTTACAGGGTGATACATACTAACTATAATTTGACAATTAAGTATACAAAACACATACAGCGAAAGTAGTGAAAGAGTGACAAGAACATCGATATTTTACCATGGCCAGCTCGTTCTCCTGATCTCAATATAATTGAAAATTGATGGGGTAATTTGGCTAGAGAATCGCCAGTATGCAACAATACAGGAGCTCAAAGAAAGTAATTTGGCCCACTGGGACACGATGCCACAAAAAGACATAAAAAAACTATTGAAAACATTGCCAAACCGCATGACGGAAGTGATTCAGAAAAATGGAGGGTCGACTCATTATTAAAATATTCTATTTTTAGTCTTGTTTTATTATTAGCAACTAAAATTTGATCGTCAAAAGTTTTGAGCACTAAAGTGCTATCATTTCGTCGCACCATGTATTTATGCTTTTTGTTCAAATAAATATTATTCTTAATTTTTTGTCGAAAAAATTGTTAATTTAATGTTTTATTTTTATTATATGATTTTTTGTTACTTTATAAAGTTTAATTAATAAGCGCAATTTCCTAAAAACCCAAAATTTGCATTAGTGCTATCGTTTTGTCACGGTCTGGATAAGTTGGCTGGACCATGACACAATTGCAAGTAAGGCTCATTTTAAAATGGCTGCTTAGTTGTGAAATTTTGCAACAGCTGTAGGAGCTACAAACGTCAAACAACAAAAGCAACAACAACAATTAGAAAAACTCAAAATTCCCAGCTGATTTTGACAACTAGCGCACCCTGCTCTCCAATATGAGCCTACCTTGTAATTGTTTCATGGGCTGGACAAAAATCTGAAAGTCTCAATAATCTCAATAATAAAGTGAACAAGGCCTTAATTGGGAACAGGGAGATATAGTTTATTTAGAAGAAGAAGGCAATTTTGAAAGAGGTATTGGAAGTTATGGCGGTATTAATCGTGGTGCAGTGGGTAGAATGTGTGACCCATACGCCAGTGAACCCTGGTTCAATTTCTCTCTGACATAGAAAGTTTTGAATTAATTTTTCTGTTCGGTTGTCACCTTTCTGCAAGCAATGGCAAACCTCAGAGAGTAAATAATGCCACGTTAAGCTTCTTAAGAACATGCACATTAGCCGTTTGGAGTCGGCATAAAACTAGTAGGTCCAGTTCTCGATCAATTGTGTTCAAACATTTAATAACACGCACAACACAATTTGATCATAAGAAGTTCGGTCAAAGTCCTTTCAAGGGCTGAAATGGCCAGTTTATTATTATTATTTATTATATTGGATGTTATAAAAATATTGAAATGAAAGATGACTATACTCCACATAAAAATGAAACTAAAAAAACTAAAAATTCAGAAGCCGAAATAATACAAATCGAAAAACATAACCCTTGAACAAAAGCATGCCAATGAACGAGAAAGAGATGAGGACTATTCATTTTTTGACTGTTTTCTCTTCGTGTAAGAAAATTACAACCACCCCAAAAACTTGTTTTCAGGATGCAAGTTCAGGGTATTATACATGATCTCATTAACAGTCCCACTCAGCAACCTTATATTATATAGAAATGTATTGCGTCCAGTTCCTCAAGAAAATTATTTTATTTCTATTCCGTGCAACAATTCTCGCCAATGAGAGAGTGCTCGAACTGCACACCACTAAATATTGCCATTCAGAACAGAAAACAATCACAAGAGGAAATACATACTTTTTGATTCCGCAGAAATTTTGAGACACAAAGATTGAAACTTTTCCAAACATTTAAAAATTGTACTGTGTGATAAATTTATATTTTTTACCTTTGATGTTAAAAACTACTTGAAAATCAAAGACAAAATGAATTCAATGCTATAATATGAAATCATAATTAAAATTTTCAAACAGATCAAGCGGATTTTTATACCCCTACGTTTAAAAAACGTAAACGGGGTATATTAATTTTGTCACTCCGTTTGTAACGCCCATAAGGAGGCGTGGTAGGTATAGAAAAGTATATATATTCTGAGTCGATTTAGCCATGTCCGTCTTTCTGTCTGTCCGTCTGTCTGTCTGTCTGTGATCATGATTACAGCCTACCAAAAGCACGTCTACATATAACATACAATTTTACATATAAACTTTGATATATAACATGTACTCTGCGCATGAAATTCCTTGAAATCGATTGAAAACCACACCCACCTCCCACCTAAGTGACTTTATCAAATAACAAAAGAGAATATTTTCTATTAAGGCTATGACGAAAATGTTTTTAAAAATAAACATTTTTGACTTTGAATATACTTCGGTTCGGACGTGGGGTTATTTTAAGTTCGGCCCAGTCGAATATCATTTCTTACTAGTTCTTACCTCAATTAGTTCTTCACACGTCGATATTGGGTTATTTATTATAAAAAATTGTCCACACTTTTCGATCCATAGAATCGATTTTTGCCAATATATGTATAAGCGAATGTTTCGAAAGACATTCTAGTATATTAAAAAAATTTTTGTTCATCATTGCGCAGATGGGGATATAATTGATGGAGGTCCCTGGATTCCCTCCGAAATTTATTTATTTCGTTCACTGAATTTCTTTTTATTTTAGTTTTTAACTATTTCAAATATATTCTTTCCTGAAATATAAACTCTTCTTTTAAAAACAACTCCATCCAAATCTTTAATATAAGCCACGCTCCGACAGAGGATGAGGATAATAAGACCAAAGAAAGCTTCTATGAGCGCCTTGAAGACACCTATGAGCGCAACCCCCGTCACGACAAAAAAATAGTAATTGGTGACTTCAACACCAAGGTGAGGAAGGAAAATAATTTTGGACATACAGTTGGAAAAATCAGCCATGACAACACCTACGATAACGTAATGAGGCTAATTGACATTTAGCAGTACACAGTACGAAATATGGTCGAAGCATCTCAACATAAGGCTACGTAGCAGTGGTACGACCAGGTGTATCGCGACGCCACCCACAAAGCCACCCCACAGTTGATTGTAACGCGTGCTGCTTAGGAGCTATACAAAAAGAAGAGGAGGGAAAGAAGACACATTTTCAGGTGAAAGAAGAGAATAAGAAAAGCTTGAGAGCGTGAAAATTGAGATGCATGGTGATAGGAATGATATCTGAAAATTTTTCGATAAAATAAGACGTCTTGTCGATGGTTTTAAGATTGGAACCTCTTCCTACAAGGATGAAAACGGAAATTTAGTGACAAATATCCAGAGTCCTCTGATGATGTCGAGGGAACACTTCTAAGTGGCGACGCTGACAGCCAATAGAGAGGATATCCCCAATTGCGGATGACAGCGTTGAAGTTCCGCTGCCTGACTATAATAAAGTCTTGAAAGCTATAACTCGGATTAAAAACAACAAAGCCACAGGAGCTAATGGCCTAGCTGCTGAGCTCTTCAAGGCGATGCTATATTTACATGCATGAGCTTCTATGCATAATATAGTCAGAAGAATGCATTCCAATTGATTGGAACCTCAGTGTGATCTACCCAAAACATAAGATCCCGTGATTTGTGCCAACTACCCTCAACTGGGATAAGCCCTCTTAATATCGACTATAAGGTCCTGTTCAGTGAATTATATGAAACACTGAAGCCCATCGTAAACCTGCTGATTGGACCTTGTTAGTGCGGCTTCAGACCTGGCAGATGCACTATAGACTAGATATTTACGTTACGACAAATCCTGGGAAGACCCTAGAAAAACAAATCGACATGCACCATCGTTTTGTCGATATTAAAATCGGTTCAATAGTTCTTTAGTTTAGCGTACACGAAGATACGTGATAAGCCTTTTAAATAATAGTATAGATATTAACCCTCTTCAGCCCTCCCTTAAAGCAAATAAATACAAATCATAAAATTTGTGTGGGAGCCCCCTTAAGAAATGGTCGGAGGGAATAGGTCCCCAAGGGAAAAATGTTCCTTTTGCAAAAAAATGGGGGTCGGTCATGCATATTAAACCTCTCCGGCCCTCCCTTAAGTCCCCCTGTTCAGGTGTAGGGAATAATAAGGAGTGGTCGGAGGGAATAAGTCCCCAAGGGAAAAAATGTTTCTTTTGCAAAAGTAATGGGGGTAGGTCATACATATAAACATTCTCCCACCTTCCCTTAAAGCCCCCCTGTTCAGGTGTAGGGATTAAAGATTGACATGTGCCAGCAACAAAGCTGTGTGATGTTTTGAGTTTTATGTTTGAGGAAAAAAAATAAAACTGGACAAATGATTCTTATTTTTGAGCGTAAAATAAAAATTGAGAAAAACTTTTATTTTTGAGCGAAAAATTCTTGGGTAAAATAATAAAACTCAAAAATAATTCTTATTCTTGAACAAAAAAATAAAAATCAAAAAATAACTTTAATTTCTGATCGAAACAATAAAAATCGTAAGATAATTTTTATTGTTGAGCAATAAAATAAAAATCTAAAAATAATAATTAATTTTTAGTTTTTGGATATCGCTTATAATAATTACGATCCTTGCTTAAGACAGATTTAATTTACTCATGTCATTATATGAGATGGGACTTTTTTAGTATTTCTATAAAAAAATCAACAATTACTCATTGAAAATACTATATCACCCAATATGATTAATTTTATGTTAAAATTAACCATTTTTTGAGTCTGTCACTACTTTCTGATTCATTGAATTAATCTATTTATATTGGAAAAAACCTGATTAATTATGCATAGATGTTTTGACGTTTGCAAGAATTTGACGGTTCTTGACTTTTTTTTATTTAAAAACATTCCTGTACTTTTCTATTTTATGACAAAAATTATGTAAGTTAAACCACCGTGTTTTCTTACTCGGCCACCAAAGGGGTGAGTTCTTTGAATTATGAATATTTATTAAAAAAATATTTAATTTATTTCAATTCCGAGCATGTTTTAACGTTGGCTGGAAAATCTGTAAAAAGCGTTGTGATACTTTTCGTTTTTGCTTCCATACATCCACCCAATTTGAATGCAGCATCGGGCAAAGCCTGCATCAATTTTGCGGTAGCAACAATTTTATGTTCCAAAGCGTCAAATGCTTTTAATAGCTTAAAAGTACATTTAAAAAAGCCGACGGTCTGTCCATCAATCTCCTGGTAATCATCGAGCATTAAGTCACTAGAGTTGTCACTTTCAGTCGGATTCGGATTTTCACGATTGCAAATTTTGGAGTTCAAATTAAGGATGTTATCACATAAAATGGCGACCTCATCCAAGGATTTGATAACTTTTGTAACTGGTTCAGTTAATTCAACGTTGCACGCGAAGAGTTCATTAGGATAACGTATTACTTCACTTTGTATATACATCACGTTCTTGATTGAACAATTAATGCCCTTAACGACACGTAAAGCTTTCCAAACGACCCAAAAGAATTTGGTAAAAATCATCAAAGTCTGGCTTCCAATTTCAACGGGCTCTTCAGGAAGTTCGATGGCATTTATATTCAACAGTCCTTGTTCAAAATTTTCTATCGTGGCAGCCTGTTTAGGGAAAAAGCATTAGAGTTCTATTTAATATAAAAAATTTAGGAAAACTACACTACATAGCTAGCTAAAAAACTAAACTACATAGCTAGCTACTACATAATTATATAAAATAAAAATTACTTTAATTTTCTTACATTTACTGCTACCAGACAGAATCCAGCAATTAGAAAAAAGACAGCGAATTTCATTTTTGCTATGCGTTGTAGAAAAACTGAGGTACAACTAGATTTTTTTTGGATTGCGTAAGTTTATTTATACCTACGATTTTTCAAAGTTACTAATAGAATTTGTTTATTTCTTAAGCTTATCACATATCAATGATTATCGCTAGATTTGTCACAAAACTGCCAAAAATATTCTTGACATAGATAAGCTATTGATGATGTGACGAAATGATCTGATAATTATTGATCGCACGTCAGATTTCTTGCTTTAAGTACAATCGAAAAGATGTGATAAAGTAGTTTCTTTTAAAAGTTATATATATGAGTACTTGAGAATAGGAGCGATCTATGGAAAAGCACAGGGGCTGCCTAGTTAAAAGCCAGTTACCGAATTTTAATCTTGACAAATCTTCGATGCCCTATCACAATATAGTGAAAATATAGATAACTAGCAACGCTCCACGGCTTTGCTCGCGATATGTCTTTGAATTAAATAATGAAGTTTGTTATTTATTGATTTTAAAAACATTTTCGATTTCTTTAAACTGATCTATATAAATAGAAATGTTTGTAGAAACCATACACTGATTTGTAGAACTTGGAATTTTCGCACAAAAGTATATTTGTCGTGTTTTTATAATATAATATAAATGTTTTTATAAATATAAAAATTTGTTTGTTTAAATAATATAAAATTTATATAAACAAATTTTTCCACTTCTTTTACCGCCCAAAAATCAATAAAAATGCTATATTTCAGACGGTTTGGATAGTATTAGACTTAAATTTGGTAATTTAGTTCGTACGGTTACTGTTGGACACTGTGATAAAAATGGGCGTGGTCGTACTATATCTACGCCCACTTTTCAGAAATCATTATAATTCCTGAGTTGGATGTTTTTATAGTGATACTTGGTATATAGGTGCTCAATTACAACACAGGTGGTCATTTCCGTCATTTGTTGTTCCTGTGCCTTGTTTAACAACATCAATAAGCAATCCTAATTTATCCTGGAATGCTTTCTGAATCCTTGTTTTATTTTTATTTTTAATCACGCCATCATCTGTGTTAGCGGACCATTTTTTAAAAGGTTATAAGCTATATGAAGAATACATTCCATAAACTTTATTCTTGTATGTAATGGTGAAATTTATAATTTGAGGACATCGTCTTCCAGCATTTTTTCTTTCAGCTTATCAAAATTATTCATTTCAGTTGGTGTTCCCTTAAATATGAAACAAACTGGTGTTGAATAAGAGTTTGTTTAATTCTAAAATTCTTACCATTAATGGTGACTTCGGTATCATTTAGATTTATGGCTTCATTTTGTATTTCTATCCGATCAATCGTTTCGTTCACAACAGTGTTCGTTCGTGTTTTTGAAATTTGTAATTCGAACAGCATCAAACAACGAAAACAGCTGATCAGCTAGCGAACGATGCCGTAGTACAGTTACATATTTGCAATATGTATTTCTAACGATCACTGAAACACCGAATTCAAACGTCAAAATCAAACGAATGCTTTCATGTTATCGTTGTGATGTATTCGTTGAGAAAAATTTATTTTATAATGGATATTTCAACAAAAAATGCGTATATATGATAAAACTTATTTATATATTTACATATAAGTGCAATTTAAGTACTAAAAATTAATTATTTAAAAATTTAATACAATCTAGTTATTACTTATATTTCAATATTAAAAAAACAAGCAATATTTTTCAGCGCTTGTGAGGCAGCTGGAGGCCAATTCAAACTTTTTTTTTATTTTTCTTCCAATTCAAATTTGGGCAGATCTAAACAGAAAAAAAAATTGCAGAAAAGAATAACAACATCCAAGCAAAAGGCGGTGATTTTTTCGGTTAACTACAAGTAATAAATAGAAGCAGGCCATGATATCATTCTGCTTATGTCGAAGGCAGCAAAATTGTAGCAAATAGAACAACCTCCAGCACAGCTTACACTACAACCTACAACATAGTCTAGAAGCAAAGCATTGCCAACAACACGAAAAGTACAAAACTGCATGAAATCTTAAAAGAAAATACAGAAAACTTCCCTAATGTTTGATATGGCAGTGCCACGTTTGACAACTGCTTGTGTATAACGGTTTGAGTGTAAGTAGCAAACATAACTTGTCAAATGAGCTAACGATAAGCTGTGTTCGAAATACATATTTCAGCTTCAATCCAACATCGTTCGCATAGTCATCGTTCGTTGAACTCTTCGTTAGAAATACATAATGAAGCAATTAATATTTTTGTCTGTATATCCTCAACTACAGACAGAATTTTTTCATTAGTTTCTTTTGCAAATTCAAGCAAAATTGACAATACCTTGTGGATGATGGTGTCATTCTTCCAATACTCATGATGATATTTAACCTGCTCTGAAGAACCATCACTTCCCCATTTACTTATTAAATTTAAATTTTCTTCACATATGTCATTAATTTGGGCGTCAGATTTACCGAATGATTCAACAAATTTTGTAAGCCTAAAAATGCTTTATTTTCTGTGGCCTTTGTTTCATCTGGATAGCAAAGTTTTTTTCTTCTAGTATTAAATAATATGATGGGAGTACATCGTAACTCTTAATGCATTCTGAACACTTTCGTACTGGTACTTCGTTAACTGAGCGTCAGTCATTAAGCTATTGCTTCTGTTTTAAGTATGTAGTAAAAAATTGACTGATATTTATCTTCCTTATTAACATTCTATTGTTTTAGAAAATGAGTGTTAATAGAGCCGAAAAATTATTACGAATAACTTAATTATAATTTTTAGGTGTATAGTTTTAGGCATGCCTAATATTTTACCAAAAATTCTCAAAACGCATCATTTTTTTAGGGTAACTAAACAAAACTGCATATATATATATATATATTGGGGTCGCAAGTGGTCGCATTTACATCTTACATAAATACAAAGTAAATATTCTGCCATTTACAATGATACCATTTGGTCCTTGGCTGGACTTGGCAGGACAAAGATATTATTCTTTGAAGTTAGACTTGGCTTTAAAATTAACTTAAATTGTAAATTGATCAAATGAATATAAAAACATATGAAATTTATTTTTTTTTTTTGGAAATGTATAAAAAAGATACTCTCTGCAGACAATGGCAAACCTCAGAGAGTAAATAATGCCATGAAAGGCTTCTTAAGAACATGCACATTAGCCGTTCGGAGTTGGCACAAAACTATAGGTCCAGTTCTCGATCAATTGTGTTCAAACATTTAATAACACGCACAGCACAATTTGATCATAAGAAGTTCAGTCAAAGTCTTTTCAAGGCCTGAAATGGCCAGTTTATTTTTTTTTTATTTTAACAGAGATACACATTTAGTGAACGGTATCAAAATTAAATTTTAAGAAGTAAAAGTATTCAGATAAGCCTTTGTTCAGTTTTTTACAGCTTCAAAATTACCTGACTTTCATGAATTTTATAAAAAAAACTAAACTTTTAAATTAAAATCGGTGAATTGGAACATTTTTCTCAATGTTAGCATGTTTATATGAAAACCAATTATATGAAAAAATTTAACCAGCTACATACTAAGTAATTCCTGGAAAGAGCACATGCACCAAAAAATCGGCAAAAATATTAGGTTTTGTTTGGCATACTTTGATTTTGTGTACTATTTATGGTTTGACCAGGAACCGTTCCTGATCCCACTGGGTGAATAAAAATTCTTCATAACTTCTATACTAAGAAATTCCCAGAAGTGACAGACTCCAAATTGTTGAGGAAAATTTTTGCCATTAGATGGCATAATTTGATTTTCCACACTATTTAAGGTGTGGAAATCCACGCAAAAATTCTGTCCAGAATCAATTGTATAAAAAAATTTGTTAAGCTCATATCTTCGATACTAATTAATTCCCGGAAAGAGCACATATATAAAAAAACTGGAAAAAATGTTACCTTTTGCTTGGCATATTTTGATTTTGTGCACTATTTAAGGTTTGGATAAGAAAATCAGAACTCCCTAACAAATCCTCTTGCAATGATCATAATAAAACATAATTAGTCGTTTTTAATACATCATTTCAGCCTCTGAATTTCGCCTCCAAGCGTTGTCAAATTTTCAGTTCGAGCAACGTTGCTATTTTAGCGCTGGTATACAATTACAAGGTAAGATCAAAGAAGTAAGAAATAAGGAAGCGGTGTATTGGCTTAAAAGTGAGGGACTTTTCTTGCTTGTGTTGGCTTACACCAATACAGAAAGATTTCTTCAGGGCCGTATTCGGTTAAAGCGGAAAGTAAGGTAAATTATTTCTTATTGCAATTGCATACTAACATATTCTGGTTGGAATAAAATAGTTTTTAACGTACTCATAAATATAGGAAAGAATTTCTACGAAGCGAAAGAGATTAATAACTTATTTATTTAATATTTTTTTTTGTATTTCCACACCACCTTTGAGGTATACAAATTGGCGCGTTACCGATTTTTTTGGGTGTTCGGTTCCCCGGTAGGCCCATTTCACCTGAAAAAAAAGAAAATATTAGTATTAAATATGTGGAGAATATTTTAATAAATAAAATAAATATTTTATTTCTTTGGGTAAGATGGACTCACTGCATTTGCATATGCGTTCATCTACTCGCTGAACGCAATGGAATAGAAATGTATGAAAGCTTATGAGAGAGAGTTTTAAACTGGAAGTTCATTCGATGCAGTTGCGTTTTTCGTCCGTTTACTTGGTAGAGCAATTTACGCAAGAAAATTATGGTAGAGTTCAATTATTGCGTTTTACGTTCAGATTAATCAGGGCTACAAAATTATAAGACATTTGGTATATTCTGAATGTTGAGTTTTTATTGTATTTACACAAAAATACTTAAATAGTCTTCATTTATAAGTAAAAAAAAATCTTAAATCTTGAGTATAAAAAGCTCTTTTGAGAAATTAATAATGAAAAAAATTATGGACATTTTTAATTTTTAAGATTTATTTACAAGAGTCATCCCTAAAAGTAATGTGACTCGTTTATTTTATTTCTTCTCGATGTTCGTTATAAGCAACAAGCTGTCAAAAAACGCTTGTTACGCAAGAAAAGTTGAAATATTTTCAACTTCCTTCCGTAATTAGCGTTTTGCCAGCATAACGTTCACAACCATTGAACTCGCTCCCATACGCTTTCACTTACTTCTATTTTATAACACCAGCGAGTAAACGGAGGAAAAACGCAACTGCATCGAATGAATTTCCAGCTTTATGCCAACGAGTGCCTACGTTGAGTTTTTCTAATTGTTGTTGTTGCTTTTGTCGTTTGACGTTTATAGCTCCTAGAGCTTTGTTGGTGCGAAATTTCACATTTGAGCAGCCATTGCAAATTGAGCTTACCTTGTAATTGTATCATGCGAATAACCTTATATTATTGAATCCATGGTTGAATTAATCCATGGTTAACAAGGGTGAGAGCTAGTGCCCATAAATGTCAAATCGACAGCTCATACAAAATCTGAAAGGACCATATTACAAGGTGTCCGTTTACCCGGCGTGCAATGAATTTTTTTACTCTCTTCCATATTTTGCACGATGGTATGTTACACGGCAGAAAAAGAAGGGCGGACAGATTTTAGCTTTTCATTCAGTTCTATTACTTTTTCTCCTACACTTTATTCCAACAAGGGTTTCCTACAACTATTTTCTTACTAATAGTAGCACTTTTCTTCAAAATATTTACTTTTTAGCTACTTAAACGCTCAAATCTTTAATTTCACCGCCAACCCTCCAGGAAATGTGAGCATTCCTGGATGTTACCTGGAAGCATTCCATGGAATGTAGGAAGCATTGCCTTCCGTTGCACACTCCATTGCTTTTTTTACATAGCATGTCATTAGAGGGAAACATTACTCACCGCTGTTTTAAAAAGTGAAGTGGAAACATTCCTCTCCGTTGTCTTAAAAAGTGAAATGGAAGCATTCCTCTCCCCTGCTCGTAAAATTAATGTGGAAACATTCTTTTTCCTTGTTATGGAAATGAATGCGGAAACATTCCTCTTCCCTGTTCTGAAAATGAATGTGAAAACATTCCTCTCCCTTGTTATGAAAATTGATGCGGAAACATTCCCCTACACTGTTCTAAAAATGAATGTGGAAACATTCCTCTCCCCTGTTCAAAAAATGAATGTGGACGCATTGTAATCCCTTAATCTTAAAATAAATGTGGAAACATTCTTCTCCCTTGTTCCAAAAAGAAATTTGGAAACAAAAATGTTGCAAATAATAATAATAATAAAATAAAATAAATAAAAAATGTGTGCAAACAAAACTTTTATAAGTTACTAAATATTAATTATTATTATCATTTAATTCATTTATTATAAATAACTTATCCAATTACAATGAAATAAATAAAAACTAAATATATATGTGGAAAAAATTTCGTTAGAAGAAATGACATACTTAAAAAAAATCAAAACTTAAAAGTAATAATTCACGCAAAGATCGCAATTTGTAAATAAACTTAAAAATTCAATTGAAGGGCCACAAAAATAAGAACTGAAAATAATCGTCTATCATTTTTAAGAAATTTTAAATTTCATGCATATATTAAATTTAGAGTGCGATACTTTGTGGACTAGGTCCAAGATCAGTTAGAAAATAGCAAAGATATTTTAAGAGTATACAACGAAGTTGAAAGGTAATATAACATTTAAGAAAATTTGTTTTATGAAATTATATGGCTTATCATGACTTTACACTAAGCCTTTTAATTGTTAAATTATTCATTTTTATTCCGGAATACTTTCTTATAACTTCGTTGTTTGGCCAAATGAATTCCTTTTTTCATGGCCTCTTCAAATTGGGCGAACCCCATTGTTTCGCTACGAACCATTGCTACCATTGCTTCTGCAATGGAAAATAATAATCATGATTATATAAATAAAAACTATAAAATGAAACTTACCGAATAGATATGTGTTAAACACCTTAAGAGAGTTTAATTTAAAAAGTCTTTTAGCCCCATCCCAATTGGAGGCTAATAAAACTTCTTCGGAAAGAAGACTGCCAATGGACTTGTGAATTTCTGCCGTTCCCATTATAGATTTGATGTATGTAATCTGCAACAACATAATTTTGGTATAAATTAAAGAAATATCATAATTAATAATCTTTATATGTAAATCTATTTCGCTATAGACTCCGAACCTACTGTGCAGATTGAGAAGGCATTTTAGTTGTACTTTAGAAAAATTAAATCCCATACAACTCCAAAAGCAAAATTGTCATTTTCCCGAAACTTACCGTCGCACTATGAGGTATTTCATTGATTTAGGCGGCCAAAATTATTTTATTGCATAAACAGTTTTAAATCATGTATGTTTCTCGGTATTTAATATTCTTAACCCTGTACGACTATTGGGTCATATTGACCCAGTCTAAATTTTTTTTTTTTTGTGAACATTTAAACTGTTTTGTTTGCAAGAATTTTATTAAACGATGTTTGTTTACCGCATTTTTCCCCTCTAAGCCTGTGTGAACAATGAGTCATATATGATACACCAATTTTTTCTCAAGTCTGTTTTTTTGTTTTTTACTTGCTTTAACCCTCTATCAGTTTTGGGTCATATATGACTCGAATATATTAACGCACCAGCGTTCACTCTGTGGGCGGCCTTACGGACAATAAGTAAAAAAAAACAACATTTAGCCATAAGCTACCTTATCTAGTTGTACCATGGGCAAGGAGTAAATACGCGTGGCGGAGAATAGGTAGTAATAAATAAAATTAAATGTGAATAGAGGAAAACTTACAAGGTCATGGTGAGGTACTTTATCTGCCTCTTCATCGACACGATGTAGATCAGCCACAGTTTGAATAGGAAAAATGTTTATTTTAGGTGGTTTAAAGAAAATTTTGTCTGCAATTCTTTCCAACAAAACTTGCTGATGAATTAACATATCTTCTTGCTTATCCAGTATTTTTCGCTGCTCTTTGCAAAATCGCAGAATTTCATTTAAAGTTGTATCTGTAATTATAGAGAATATGTTTAATTGAGTCAAATAAATTGTGTTTAAATATTTAGTTACCTTGGTCGTCGCTATGCAGATTTCGCGGATCTCTTGGAGAGGGTAAGTTCTGGTAAGTTCGAAAGGGATGAAATTTAGTTTTCTTTGGAGTTGATCATCATTTTGCGTGGTACTCATGTTTTAGTCTATATTGTTATTTTCAATTTGTTTATAAAAATGCTTGTAATTGCGACTGTTATTTCTTCTTAAAGAAAAATCCGCCGTTCTAGTGTTAAAAAATGTGATGGTGTAAGATTGGAATAAAAATTTTTTTGTCATTATCTGGTACGCAAAGAACTTTGCAATCGATATCATCCACAGGAAAAATCTCTTCAATTTTACTAATATTCTTTACTACGCATATCCCCCATGTAGTCATAGAAGAGAATGGTTCGCTGAAATATTCCCACTGTTCTTGAAATCGGTATCCTAATACAAATTCCTGACCTTGCTCATTCAGAGCGAAACCATTTATCTGTATTGGTATTAACGGTTTTATATAACAAAAACTATTTTTCCCTCTATCATTTAAATAAAACTGATTCCAATTGTAGTTTCTGTACATTGGCGAAGTAAGAATTTTTGAAGTTTTATACGAAACTCGTTGCTTTTGGGGTTGACGCTTTGCAATGAATATGTTCTTTGCACTTTGATGAACTTCACAAGACTAAATATTATTAAAGAGCACCGCGCGCAGCTTGTTGAATGCCGTTTTTACTCTCCACTCATTCGGTTAATCGTTATTCTAGTGAAAAAAATCGCTAGCCTGTGTCAGTTTTCTCATGAATTCTATAATAAGCGGCTTGGAAACAATGACTTTAATATTTTCTTTTGTCATTGCTTCACAACAAGTAAAAGTTTCCACATGCATTCTTAAAGAAGCGGTTTGGAAACAACATAAATTCAAAACTACCAATATAATTCCAAAAGCTACGTTGGAGAATGTTTATTTATCACTTCCATATGTAAGTCTTCCAGTTTTTACAATATGGAAGCGGTTTGGAAACAACATATATACAAAACTATCCTTTAGCTTCCAAAAGATACGATGGGGAATGTTTCTTTATCACTTTTAGATGGAAGCCTTCCAATTTTTCCTTGAGGGAATGAACACTGTTTTGCACGATGTACGTTATATCGACACCGTGCAAGAATGAACATATTTTGCCCGCTGTTCCAAGTGTTCATTCTCTCACACTCTCAATGGTTTTTGACAGTTTCACGTTGAAAGCAACAACAAAATTGATTGCACGCCGGGCAAACGGACTCTTGTTATATAGACCAAAGCGAAAATTGATAACATGTAAAGTCGATAAAGTTGTTGTTGCTTTTCATTGATTTTGACAATTGTGGGTACTGAGAAGGGAGTACGATCACCACCGAAACAACCTTATTGACCCTGGATAACCAATCATATTTCTAAGGTGGTATATAAAATACGTTTAAAGCTGTTAAAAATTAAAAACAATAGAAAATTTCAAAAAACGTATTGGTCCTTGATTTTTATTTAATTGTTGACATATTTCGATAAGCTACTTAATTCTTGTGATAGAAAAAAGATAACAATGTTAGTCGAAACGACTTACATTGGTTGTCCAGGGTTAATTCAACCATGAATGAATCATGCTTTAATGGAAGTTTGATGAATTAAAGTTTTCAATATTGTTTTGAACAAGGAGAGAAATTAATTTTATAATCAGCTTTATAGATATGCAGCAGAGTGTATTGTCAAGCACTCGAAAATCCAAATTTAAAGAAGGAAAACATGTCTATCTGACACTTGATCGTACAATAATCAAAGAATATCAATTGTTTAATTCTGAAGATATACTAGTAACATGTTTGACACTTTCTTGATTATTTGAGCGGTAATCACTGAAAAGAAGTTAAATGCTTTAAATGCACAAAATAAAATAAAAACTCTATTCTAAAAAAGGTTTTAAGTAGCTGATATAAATAGAGCTGTTTGGTCCGAAAAAAATTCAGTTGTACCCATACTTACTCTCAACTAAAAGTAAAAATGAAGTTTGCAGTTTTCGCTCTAATTGCTGGCTTATGCATGGTGTCGGCAAATGTAAGAAAATTTTGTGCCTTCCAAGTGGTCTGGAATGGTCGGCATGCTATATACTTTTAGTTTATTATAGGAATAAAACTTATTTCATTGTAATGAACTCTTAATAAGTATTTAGTTATGTTTATAACCGAGAATTTTTACTTTAATGATTTTCCCAAATAGGCTGCCTCAATATCAGACGATCTCTCCAGTGATTATGTCGAAATTCAAAGTCAAACTCTTGGGAAACCCATGTACTGGACCTTCAAGAAAGTTTTGCGCACCGCTAAATATCTTCATTGCTCCATCGATGTCGTCTTCAAAATGGAAAGATCCACTGAAGCTTATATCGCGCAACTCCACACATGTACTGTTGAATTTACCAAGCAAGTTGAAGATGTTGCCCTGGCCTTGAAAAAGGTCATTGATATAACTCATAGCATCCTCAATGTTAACTCACAAATTTGCAATTATCCCAATCCAAGCGAAGTTTTGCTTGTTGAGCCTGAAGGTAACCAGGAACCTGAAGAGCTGTATACTAAGTGGAGTTGCTACTGGAAGCTATTAAAACAGTTTGACAACCTCGAGCATCAAACTGTAGCTGCAATGAAATTGGTTCTGGCCTTGCCCAAAGATGGATCTGCAACTGGTGAATGTATGGTGAGTGCAACTAATGATCTTACAACCACTTATGGCACTTTCAATGATCAGATCAAAGGTTGCACCGTTGCAAAAAAGAATTAATACATTTATACATTTCAATAAATATTGAAAATTCAAAATATTACCATCACTGATGGCTAAGCAAAACAACAGTTTTTTTAATTTTCTTCTTTTTTTTCTCTCTACAAAACTCTTTCAATATCAATATTTAGTTGTTTTATTCATGGTTGAATAAATAAGGTTGTCGCATGGGTGAGAGCGAGTTCCCATAAATGTCAAATCGAAGTTGACAGCTCATACAAAATCTGAAAGCGGAAATTGATAACATGTAAGGTCGATGAAGTTATTGTTGTAGCTTTTCATTGATTTTGACAATTATGGGTTCTGAGAAGAGAGTACGATCAGCCCCGAGACAACCTTATTTTATTCAACTATGGTTTTATTCATATTGTGTAGTTATCAGTGAACACTTTGATGAGTAAAGTTGTTCTAAAATATATCGTCGTTGTAAAGACAGAGTGCACTAACTACATCACTTAATTAATATCAATGGTTAAGTGTAGCATTAGACATGCGTGGCAAAAGAGGAATAAAACAAAATTCAAAAATTATTTTGA
This sequence comes from Pherbina coryleti, assembly GCA_943735915.1. NCBI lineage: Eukaryota > Metazoa > Arthropoda > Insecta > Diptera > Sciomyzidae > Pherbina > Pherbina coryleti. Next base: position 70,816,984 of record OX030951.1, read on the forward strand.
AAATCATGATGGTCAATCGTTTGCTTTGCAAAACCAAAAAAAAAACTAGAAAGGGATTAATACGAGTAAGGAAAAAACAACCCTGAAAAAAGACATGTTTTTGCCTACTCAGAAAAGAGTACAAAACACTATCCTGCTTACCAGTGCTGCCAGATATTTTTCGTGAATTTTCGTATTTTGTGGAATTAAAAACACAAAAAAAAAAATCCGTAGAAATCCGTATACTTTTTTTATTTGTTTTGAATGCTTTATCGAAAATATTAACAAAAAATATTATAAGGCTATCTGTTTGTATAAAAATTTTAACACAATATTAACACAAAGATAAGATAAAGTAGATATGTTCACTACCTCCTTTGGTATTTTTGATAAAAATTTTAATTTTAACCTTCATCGGTCCCTTATTTTGAGAAACGAGTAAAGTGTAACGAGTAAACTAAAAACGAGTTTTAGTTCCTGGTGTGTAAATTTTACACACTTTTTCAAGAGCCATATTTTCGTGGATGAATGAAATGAATGCGATCTTGTCGTTAAAAATTATTTATTATTTCATTTATTTTTGTGAAAAAAAATTTTTTAAAATACCAACCAAACTCCAAGCTCGATTTGATGAACTTATATTAAAGAAATATCAGCTTGAAGTTGAAAAGTGTGTGTAAAATTTACACAAGGGACCGATTAAGCTTTAAATGCATGACTTTAACGTTTTTTATTAACTGAATAATTGTAAATATATATGAGATCAATTGTAATAAAAAAAATAGTTATATAAATAGTAAATCATTTCCAGATACATGTCGCGGTTCATTTTATTTGCCAAATTGTCCAACTCCGACTGTGATATCTTAGCACTCAAAACCTTACAGTTAGAATAAAAGTTTAAATAACGTAGAATAACAGTTAAAGTATCTGTGTTAAGATCGTTTCTTAATTTTGTTTTGTTGAAGTTAATGGAACTAAAGACTCGTTCGCAGTTGGCTGATGAGTGGGGAAGAACAATTACTCTGTCAACAATGTCTAAATTCAATTGAAATTGCAAAGACCCATCGCTGTTTGATAAATCGCGAACTTTTACCCAAAATGTTACGTCGTTCTCTGCTTCATCTTTGAGCATACGTTTTAAATCCTTAAATTTGCAATGAACTTTTTCGACGATATAACCAAAGAAATGAGAAACTTCAGAAATATCTCTGGCCTTTATTTCTGGAAAAGAAACGCGATCAGTGTTGCAACTTACATCTGGTGTGTATTCATGGGGTTATTGCAAAATAAAAAACGAAATGTGTTGAATATAGTATAAAAGTGATTGAATAAAAAAAGATCCGCAAAAAATCCATATTTTGCAAAAATCCGTATTTTTTTGTTAAAGTCCAAAAATCCGTAGAAATACGGATAAATCCGTATATCTGGCAGCACTGTGCAGCACATGCCCATTATGTATGTTAATTCAACCAGAGATAAAGAGATTGGAAACTTCGGCAAAAAGGAGATAGCCCCAGCTAGCATTTGGAAGATTGTATGACGATCGCGATCATTTCGCGATTCTTTTTTTAATCGTCAAGACGATTGTTAAGTAGAATTTTACATTGCTCTTCCAAATATTGCGAGTCGTTGTGACGATTTTTGGACGAGTGAATCGTCGTTCACGCATCTTGGCGAGCAATAATAGAGTGCAAGCAAGAATGCGACTCATTTTGATGATTGATTGACGAGTGTTTTTTTTTTTGTTACTCTACAATCGTCGTTTAATCGTTCTGACGACCATTCGTGTACTTGTGTTACTCTAAAATCGCCGCTTATGCATTCTCGCGATGGTTTGGCGAATTTAACCGTTATGTTTAGGAATCGCCGCTTACGCATTCCCGCGATCGTTTGGCGAATTTAACCGTTGTGTTTAGAAAAGTTTACAAAGAACAACTGATGTTTGCTTCATATTAACTCAGTTGTTATCTAGTGAACACGTGTACAAGAATTATAGCAAGTAAGTACTTTTTATTTCATGCTCTTACAGTTTCCTAATTTGTTTTTCTTTTTTAAGATGTATGTCACTCAAAATTTAAAGGTGACGACGCAGGAATAAATAAAGTGCTAAAACAACATTTTGTCCATGCTGGTGACCAACTCAGGAAGGGTGATCGGACCAAGAAGGATGACGAAGAAAATTAGGGTGATTTAGCTCTATAATTTATTTTTTATATATTTTTTTTCTGTCTGAATTTTCTTTTTTTTTTTTTAATAATAATTGAATTATTTTTATTTTATTTATACGAGTTTAAACTTATTACATATATTACAATTAAAAAATGAACAATACAGAACAATGCTTTTTATTTTGAAACATTTGGGGTAAATTAAAGATCGTCTTGGCAATAGTTTCAAGACTCTTCAGCGATTCTTTCCTGAGCATCGTAGACGACTCAATTAGGTGATTGATTCAAGGGTCGTTTGAAGTAAGAATAAGAGCATCTTACACGATTCTTTTTTGAGCATCGTACACGACTCAATTAGGTGATTGATTCAAGGATCGTTTGAAGAAGGAATAAAAGCATCTTACACGATTCTTTTTTGAGCATCGTAGACGACTCGAATGGAAGAGTCGCCGGCTTGACACAGTATCTCCCGTTGTACTGAACTTCCGCGATCGGAATACGACATTGTCGACGATTTATGTAATCGCCCGCTCCGATCGTGGAAGAGTCGCCTACGACTGAAAATGCTAGCTGGGGCCATATGCTAAAATGCAGTCAATACAGAGACTATATATTCTATAGACATTGCATGAGATTCACCACATCAATATTGTGAATACCGAATGATGTAAAGATTGGCCCCGGAAAAAACATTGGCACGGGCAGCAAGAAAGCAGCGCTGGCGGCGGACCTTTGTTGCTAGAATTTGTTGATAGACTCTAAAATGTCAGAATGTTATCAACAAAGTTGTCGAGAAGCCATGTTTATTTTATTTTTTCCATTGCAATTCTATGCGGACGGACGGCTGGATTGTTTACATTTTATTTGCATGCTTTTTGTTGTTGCTCAACTTACTCACTTTTGCAGGATTGTATTACTGTTTTGGCTGCATTTCATTCATTGATCGTCAGAAAAGTTATATTTTTGCGATTTTGTCTACTTCAATGAAGCTATAGAAAAATCGTAATTCTGTAACTTTTTAAGTTCTGATTGGATTGAAATGCATCCAAGGACAAACTTGTACATAATTTTATCGCCTATTAAATGGCATCAAAAATTATTTTTTAACTATATTTATTCATTTTTTTCCCTAAAATTTTTTTGCATGGTTTTCTTCTTGCTCAACTTTTTCAGTTTTGCAGAATTTTCTTTACTGCTTTGGCTGCATTTCATTGATCGTCAGAAATGTTATATTTATGCGATTTTGTCTATCTCAATGAAGATATAGAAAAAACGCTGTAACATTTTTAATTCTGATTGGATTGAAATGTAGCCAAGGACAAAAATCTAGAAAATTTCAACATATTCATAATGCAATCAAAAAATATTTTTTTACTACACTTTTTTTGCATATGTTTTGTTCTTGCTATACTTTTTCATCTTTGCAGGACTTTCTTTGATCGTCATGCGTTATAAAAGTTATATTTATGCGATTTTGTATACTTATCTCAAATTATGAAGCTATACAAAAATCGCTGTAACTTTTTTAATTCTGATCGGATTGAAATGAGACCAAAGACAAAATTATAAAAAATTTTATCACTAATGGCATCAAAAATTAAAATTTTTTTACTAAATTCCTTCATTTTTTTTCAATATTACAACTATTATTGTTATTTGTATTATAGCCACGCAGGAAAATCGCCATCTAGACCAACTAGATTTTATTGTTGTTGCTGTACTTACTTTGTTTCCACTAAAATATCCAATAAAAAGATTTAATTTTTCACTTCAAATAAATAAATATTTTATTTTCAATAAAAAACTACGAACATATTTTTGTTGAATGCATATAATAAATTATTAACAGAAAATAAAGATTTAGCAAACATTTTCATATAAAATAAATAAATATTTTATTTTCAGTAACAAATACAAAAACATATTTAAGTGAATGCATGTAATAAAGTGTTTGTACATAAAACAAACATTTAGGAAATCATTAAGAAAAATGGAGCAGAAAAGAATTTCTTAAAGTTTTTAAAATATTACAAAGAAATATTTATATAAATATTTTATTCAAAATATGTATATAAAAAGATTTTCAAAAAAAGAAGAAAATAAATTCTTGGAAACTGCCAAATTTAAAAACAACCTCTTTCTTTCAATCACCAAAAATTAATAATCATCTTTATTTTTCAAAATGGTAGCTAGAGATTAACAAGCCGTTTCGATAAGTTAACCTAAAAATCGATAATTAACTTATTGAAATAGGGATGACAAATATATAGCATTTACATGATACTGCAACAACTCGGTCAATCTGACCATTAGGATCGGCTCGATCTTACATGCTAGAGATAATTGACACAAACTACTTATAACATAATCTTAAGGTAAATAATCTAAGTGTTCCGTAGGTAAATGATTCTGTATGCTGTCAGCTAATTTCCATAATTTAAGATGCCGCGATTCAACTACCCCATCATAAGGCATTTGGGTAATCTGACAACCTTCGATATCACGTAACACATACCTGTCATTAGGGAGCACTTTATGGATTACGTATGGACCGCGGAATCATGGCATGAACTTTTTATTAGTTCCCACAACAGTATCGACATTCCTAGCAACCACGAAATCTCCAACATGGTACTGGCGAGCCGGCTTACAATGTTCCTCAAACCATTTATTACTCTTTTCTTGAACTTTCTCAATGTTACACAAGGCTTGTGAACGAATTTCTTCTAAGTTTCTTTCCTCAGGTACCAGATGCTTATCAACCAAATACTCCGTTAAGTGATCAACTGACGGACCTCTTTGCTCTACTCCAAACAGAAGGTGGCTTGGAGTAAAGCCCGTTGATCTCTGAACGGAATTGTTAATGGCCCATTCGACCTCTGACAAATTTTTACACCAGTCAGCATGTTGAAGTGGCTCGGTAAGCTTTCCAAGCATAGCCTTAATAATTCTATTTATTCGCTCTACCTGACCATTCGCCTGAGGGGATGCCACAGCATTCTTTACGTGACTAATATTTTTTTCTTTCAAATATTGTTTAAATTCTGAAGAAGTAAAGCAAGTGCCCCTATCTGAAACGATGCGTGCTGGTCTACTATAATAACTGAAGTATTTTTCCAAAGCAGCACAAACTTCTTTAGTGCTTGTGGTATTCGTTGGGTAAAGGCGAACATATTTCGTAAAAGCGTCGATGACTACCAGAAGGTGCTTTCGTTTAGACTGAAGGGCAGGAAGAGGACCAAATTGGTCAACATGTAAGGTGTCGAACGGAAGAGGACGCTTAGGTATGCTGAAAAGTGATCGTTCAGTTTTCTTAACAGGAGCTGAATAGATTATGCACTGAATACAATTTTTCACAAAATCTTCTACCTTAGCTTTCATTCCTGGGAACCAGTAATGTAAGCGTAGTTGTTCATAACACTTGGTTGCTGCGAAGTGTCCTATATTTTCATGAATTTGCCGAATCAAATTAGCTTCCATTTCTTTGGGCACGTAAAAAAGTAATCGCCCCGATTTATCGTTTCTAAAAATGATGCCATCTTGCATAGCATAATTTGGTAGCTCACTGTCTTCTAATGTTTGTCGCAACTTACTTAAGACTGGGTCTCTGCTTTGAGCAACACGAAGTTGAAAGTCTACATCTATTGAGTCAATTGCAGCCACTACATGCATTCGACTTAAGGCGTCGACATGACCCATAGATTTCCCACTTCTATGTCTAATTTGGTAGTCAAAGTTTTCTAGTTCCAGTGACCAACGTGCAATCTTAGGGTTAACGTCTTTTTTTGCGAGAGTCATTGTTAATGAGTTACAATCTGTCACTATTGTAAAAGATATTCCATCTAAATAAACGCGAAACCGACGTAAAGCGGTAACTATAGCTAGGGTTTCAAGTTCGAAACTGTGATAATTCATTTCGGAGTCTGAAGTGGTTTTCGAAAAATATGCTACTGGATGAAATTTTTTATCATCTTGACGCTGCAATAGTGCTGCCCCAAATCCCAACTTACTTGCGTCGCAATGAAGTTCTGTTTCCTTAGATGGGTCATATATGGCCAACACTGGCGAAGAAACAAGTTCCTCCTTAAGGTTCTGAAACGACTTCACACATTCAGAATTAAAGTCAAATTTACAATCTTTCTTAAGAAGTTTGTAAAGCGGGCGAGCTTTCTGTGAAAATCCCGAGATGAACTTTCTGAAGTATGAACATAACCCAACAAATGAATAAAGTTCTCTTATGTTGCTAGGCATAGGGTAGTTATGTATAGCCTTCAGATGGCGAATGCCAGGACGTATTCCTTCTGAAGACACTTTATAACCTAAATATTCAATTTGCGTAAAAGCAAATTTACACTTAGAAAGTCGCAACTCTAGACCATTGATTGCAATGCAATGTAAAACCTGCTGAAGTAACTGAAGGTGTTCGCAAATTGTTTCACTAGCAATTAAAATATCATCCATATAGACTATAATTTTCATTTCATCTATAAAGTTCTTAAGGATTCGTGTAATGAATCTCTGGAATACTGAAGGGGCATTTTTTAGGCCAAAAGGCATTCTTAAGTATTCAAACTGTCCCTCTGGTGTAACGAACGACGTGTACTTAACAGATTTGTCTTCGATGCGTACCTGATGAAACCCACTCTTAAGGTCAAGCAATGTAAAATATTTTTTTCCACCTAAGTATTCAAGACAATCCTCTATCAATGGAAGTGGGTAATTGTCCCGGACGGTTAGCTTATTCAAGATTCTATAATCTACGCACATTCGAGTTTCACCGTTTTTTTTCTTAACAAGAACAATAGGTGAAGCATAAGGCGAGTCACTGGGTCTTATATAGCCACGATTTTGGAGGTCTTGCACAATATTTCGTACTTCTTTTTTTTCGGCGAATGACAAGCGACGTGGTGACCTGAAGAAAGGTACCTCACTACTTAAATTTATACTCATTTCATAATTTGGAGGATAAGCTGAAGATTTCTCAACTTCTGAATAAGCCTGATTGATAACTAATTTTATTTTTCTAATAAGTGATAGCCCTAAATTCGGGTCAATATCAAAATCGCATTCATTAAATTCAGAAGCGACAATGTTTGAAAATTCATTTAAAGCGTCCTTAGCACTTGAAATTGAAATTTGAGTCTCATCAACATTACCAGTTGGGCAAATGTGGTCACTATAAGAATTATCAACGGAAGTAAAACAGCGCGATAAATTAGCACATACAGAATGAGATACTTTCCCCGTCGAGTCCAAATCATAACTATGCACTGGTTTAGTTTTGATGATATGTGGTGTTTTATTGAAAATTTTTGAAAAATTACTGTGATTTGACTGAAGTTTTATTGGAAATCTACAAATGTATAGGCCAATACTAAATTCATGAAGTAAGTTACGCCCGATTAGAATGTTAGCAGGTAGAAGACCATCTGGAACGACGTAAAAATAAACAAATTTTACTTCATCAGCTAATTTTAAATAACAACTAATTTTACCATAAGTATATATAGACTGATTACCAACACCTGAATAACCAGTATCCACCATATCACCAAGACGCATTACTTTGGGTACTATTGACTTACTCATGAAGCTCATGGGACTACCAGTGTCCAAAAGAGAAAAATAATTATTAAATACTGTGCATTGATTTGGACTCAAGAGGTACGCAACACTTACCCAACCCATAGCTCCTACGGACCCCTCGGCATCGTCGACGTCATCAGAAGCGCTAAGGCTAGCTGCGCCTGAAGTAACTGCAGCGATTGCTTTCTTTTTAGGGCAATTTTGATATTTATGTGCTGCGTCACCGCAACGGAAGCACGTGCCAGGTGCACGCTTTAGCTCAGTGCAATCTCTAGCCATATGGTCGTGGCGAGAGCAATTAAAACAGCGACTTTGTTGGCCGGAAGAAGCTCCAATGCTAGTGGAGTATGTTGGAGTTGGACGAACAGAAGTTCCAACAGCTTTAGAACCGTTACGATTCGGTGCACTAGCAGCGTACGAAGTGAATCGCTTGGAAGCAGCAATTGAAGATTCATACATTCTAACTCGATCCAGCAAACCATCTATTGTAGTAGCACCAGCCAATATAGCAACTTGAGCAGAAGTATCTTGAAGGCCAGCTATAATAATCTGCACTAGCTCAACCTCCCGCACCCCGCCTCTTTGACCCAACTCAGTCATCACCAAAATATATTTGTCAAGCGACTCATCTTTCTTTTTGTAGCGCTGGCGTAATCGTTCGTACACTTCAAACTGACTTAGCTGACGATCAAAGCGCTTAATAAGGGTTTGCCTCAACTCAGGCCACGTTGATACACGGATAGTGCGCAAGAATATTTTAGCTGTATCTTTGATAAGACGTCGTGCAAAGCGATACATATCGTCATCGCTTGCATTCATTGATGACATGACATCTTCGAAGTCAGCGATCCACTTGACCACTACATAGTCATCTTCACCTGTAAATGGCGGCACAGAATTTTCAGCGTCGCTGAAGTCTATTCGATGTCGAGTTAGTGGAGCTGCATCTGACTCCATCTTGGATATCATTTCACGAAGTCGCAAAATTTCCGCCCGTTTTTGTAAACGAGCCAACTCACGATCCATGGCTACATCTTCTGAAGCGTCGGAAGCCTCATCTTCCCTTTCATAGTTATTATACGTTGAAGCTGATACACATGGTGGTGTCATAATGTGCGCCACACTGTTGACAACTTTGCCAAATGTGCCAGGAAGTATAACCGAATGTGTTTCTGAGAGTGCTGATGAAGGCACGGCTGAGGGTGCTGCTGAAGACTTATCTGATGATACTGTTGAGGAAGTGGCTAGAGTGGTAGCTGGAGGTAATACTGAAGGAGCAACTGAAGGCGATGGCTGAGGTGCTGCTGAAAGAGCGGCTGAAGTAGCAGCTGGAGGTTGTACTGATGGAGCAGCTGAAGGCACGACTGAGGGTGCTGCTGAAAGTGCTGCTGATGGAACAGCTGAAGGTGCTGCTGGAGTAGCAGCTGAAGGCACGGCTGAGGGTGCTGCTGAAAGTGCTCCTGATGGAACAGCTGAAGGTGCTGCTGGAGTAGCAGCTGAAGGAGCGGATGAAGTTGCTGCTGAAGATGCGCCTGGAGATGAAGCTGCCTGCGTTGCCCTTGTTGCAGGTTTCTGTCTTGAAGTCATCTTTTAAATAGCTTTTATTATTTTTTAAATTGATTATCAAGTTGTAGTTATGATTTTGTCTTGTTTCTAACCCCACATCTGAGCTCTTGGAAACTGCCAAATTTAAAAACAACCTCTTTCTTTCAATCACCAAAAATTAATAATCATCTTTATTTTTCAAAATGGTAGCTAGAGATTAACAAGCCGTTTCGATAAGTTAACCTAAAAATCGATAATTAACTTATTGAAATAGGGATGACAAATATATAGCATTTACATGATACTGCAACAAAATATAATAAAATTTATCATAACATTTGAAAATATTTAAAAAAAATATAATAAAATGACAAATTGTGCAGTACATACAACAGTTTAAAAAACTTAAGAAGTTTAATATTTATTTTGAACCAAAAAGCAGTTACAACATGTTTATGCATATTTTGCATATTTTACAAAATTTTTAAAGTTTTTTAATATTAAAAAGCTTTGGAATTATTTAACGTTTGTAAGCTGTTATCAAATATTTTTATAAATACGGCTGAAAGAATTTACATCCATAAAAAAATAAAAATACTTATAAAAGCATGAAGAATAAATTGCCTCTAAGTAAAAGCAACAAAAAACAAAAAATGAATAAAAGCATAAGGAACACATTGCTTCTGAAAAAAGCGGTCCATTCAGTAGCTAGTTGCACAGTGCTGAGAGGTCGACCAATGGACTTAATTATTGTGATAGCAAAAACTTTTATAAAAATACCAAAAATTCAATCAGATGGACTATGGACTTCGGACAGACGGACTTAGACAACAACATCGATTTCCTACAGCAAATTAATTCGGATTAACATTTGGACAGACTAACAGACTGACGGACAAAAAGAGAAAAGGACAAACGGACGAAGTGACAGACGGATTCTTTTAAAAAATCAAAAAGACGATTTGACAGACGGACTTTCAGACGGACAAACGGACTTTTTAACGATTGACAAGCCTTTGCATCTTTGCATTGTTTTGGGCTTGCCGTTCGTTGGATCGGATTCTTTTGCTATTCTTTTCTTCGGACTCTAGTTTTTCTTTTAACCATTTTGAGTTCTTTCGAATCAAAACAGTTATCAGAAAATCTAGAATGGTTCGCCTGTGCTCAAAACAACTACCATTTTCGTCGAACCACCCTGGAGTTGTACGATTTGAGTGTGCAATACAGGACTTGATAATATTCTTCTTTAATCCTGATTCGTGACAACTTTTATCGAATATACCCTTGTATATCGAAAAATGTTGTGCACAAATCTCGAAGAAGTCATCGGACGGATTCTTTAAAAGAAGATGACTGTCACTGAAATTTTTGATACCAAGAAAAGATTCAGAGTCGAAAGAAAACTTTTCGAATTTTAAAAGATTTTCTTGGCATCTTTCGCATTTAATTTTTTTTTCAAATTTGGCCCTCAAACCGTACCCGACAAAATAACGACCCACTGCTGTTTCCAACGGGCTTAAGGAAGTGGGCTCAGAAGTTTCCTCTAGTTCTTCTGTTATTGTTTCAATTAGCTCGGACGGACTCATTGGTGAAATAAAAGGCGAACCTTCATCGGATGGAATGAAGTTCCATTCCAACATAAGATCATTATCGTTTTCACAATTGGAATTTTGAGAATGAAACTTATGTGTCAGGAGCTTCATCGATAAAATTCTTGCTGAGAGGTATTGTACTTCTCTCACGGATGGCTCGGTGTTGTTGCCTAGCTGTGATCTAAGCACAGCAAAAAAATTTTCTACGCTGTCTTGATTTAACCCTCCAAGCATCACAAATTTCACATTTGGATCTTGGAATAGGTCATTTATTAGAGAAACCATAGACCGCAATGTAAATATTAAGCCCGCAATGCACTTATTTTTGCTATGGTTTCTCGCCTCAAGCTTCAACGATTGCAAAAAACAAATGAACTCATCTATTTTTTTTAATTTATTGCAGTCTCTTGTGACCGGACGCTTATTTATATTTTTATCATATAAGTTTTTGCTATCGCAATAATCCATTATTGCAGTTCTGAATAAAATGCAAAGTTGCTTCAGCATTCGTCCTATTTGCTTGATTTAAGAAAAGGTTTCCATCAATGCACTGACGAATAGCTGAAGCAACTGCATTGCTTAATACCTGAACTGCAAGTCCAACCCTCATCTTGTCAAAAATTTTTGGAAAAATGTGCTTTTCCGTAATTTTTGGCAACATTCGGAGGGTACTGGACTGGTCGATCCTGTAAAGCTCTCTCAGCACCTCCCAACTAGCCACCCCTTTTTCAGTACTTACATCATTTGTAAGCAATGTATTCCTTATGCTCTTAAACAAATGACAATAGTCGTACAATACATAAATTTTTGGTCCCAAAATATCGAAATATTGATTTTGGAACGAATTCGTTAGCTTTCTAACGCACTGAATATTTGCTGAGCCTTGATCAGCTATTATTGCTTTTAGGTTAAAGCCACACTTTAATACTGATTGTATCACACCTAACAAAATTGGATATAAGTTGTCACCTGAAATAAGAAAAACAAACAAAACAAACAAAATGGAGTAAATTCTTTACAACATTAATTTCGCGAAAATAAAGGCCTCTTTAAAAGATAAAATGGATGAAACCATATTAGGATTTGGACAAGGACTTGGATTTACGTCAATAAAAGCTATGCACAAATTTTCAATTCTGTAATAACCCTCTCACCATAAAGGCCTGTAATGTGGTGGCAAGAACTTTGCTGCGTTGACTACCTCCTATGTCGACGAAGCCATCAATGTGATCCGCTGTCACATTGTATTCCAGTTCTCTTCTAATGATGACTTCGTCGAACATTAGCACACAGTTCCGGGATTGGTCATCCATACTGGCAGCTAATCTAGAGAAGTGCTCCTCCATCTCATCGCTAATGGCTATGTGGTGATAAGTTGAATATAAATAAGAATTTATTATTATATTATATTATTACACAGTACGACAAAATCAATTTTTTTTGAGTACACATGAGAAATGTTAACAGAATATGAAAATAGGCTTAAAATAAAGAAATACGTGTCTCGGCGATTTGCTGTAGCACGTCAGAATTTTGAGAAAATCGATTTTAAAGATTCGAAGGATCGTGGAGGTTCACTTGTAACGTAGTACTATTATAAAAAGTTCTATAAAAACAGAATGGGTGAACCGATTTAAGTGCTTGAGCCAGTTTTGAAAAGGGAATTAAATTTGGATTTGTTTTTATAAAAAAAAACATTTTTTTCCGCTAGATGGCGCTTTAATTTTCATGTAAAATTAAAAAATATCCAAAAAATGTACGAAATTCATTAAAAATACAATGTTGTTGATTTGAAATCCAATAACTAAAGTAGAATCTTTTTCGCTGGCCGGAAATTGCTTGATTCAGCGATTTGGGGCTCCGAGCCAGATCAAACTAAAAATATTATTATTCAATTTCAACGAGCTTACAGATCGGGGTTTCTGCAATTAGAAAAAATTAAAACAAGTCGTCTGGGATTTGAACCATATGGCGGTGAATTGTTTCGAAGATTGTCATTACTTCTTATCTGCGCCTTAACGTTCTAAGCCAACGACCAACCTTTTTACTTTGTCACTAATTGCAGTCTTCAAATTTGGGTGATTTAAGCGATGAGCATGGAGAACGCTTCCATAAAGATATTGTTACAATAGAAAATCGTTTCAAAGGAAAAGACATGACTCACATGCTTGCTGAATATTGTTGGAATTTATGCCGTGATACAAAACCTGAAGTTTACACACGAAAAACTAAACGACCAACATTTTTGACACAAAATAATAGTTAAGATATCATATTAATTTTTGTATTTTTACATTACATTTACCTTAAATTGAATTACATTACATTTTTGGATATTTATTTTTGTATTTTTACATTACATTTACATTACATTGAATTACATTACATTTTTGGATATTTTTTAATTTTACATGAAAATTAAAGCGCCATCTAGCGGAAAAAAATGTTTTTTTTTATAAAAACAAATCCAAATTTAATTCCCTTTTCAAAACTGGCTCAAGCACTTAAATCGGTTCACCCATTCTGTTTTTATAGAACTTTTTATAATAGTACTACGTTACAAGTGAACCTCCACGATCCTTCGAATCTTTAAAATCGATTTTCTCAAAATTCTGACGTGCTACAGCAAATCGCCGAGACACGTATTTCTTTATTTTAAGCCTATTTTCATATTCTGTTAACATTTCTCATGTGTACCAACCACTGTCGTACTGTGTTATAAGTATTATATTATTCATATTTTCGTAAAACAATCAATATTTGCTTTAACTGTACCTGACATGATGACTTTTATAGGGCGCCATCTCCAAAGAGTGCTTATATTGGGCAAATTAAACTGCAGTTCATTTTTAAGGAACCTATAGGCCCTTGAAGAGTAATAGTTTAATGCTTGGAACATTTCGCGTTCCTCGTTGCTATAATCTCTTATTTTCCGCTCGCTCAATATTATTTTTGAAAATAAATTCGCATGTGCGAAGTTCGAAGCAACTGCTGTTTCTTCCAGTTGCTTCGTAGACTCTTTCAAACTTTTCAATTCTTGCTCCAAAAATGCAATCTTTTGACCAAGATCTTCTTGAGATTTTTTATGTGAGCCTTCCTTCTCTGCAATCTCCATACTTAGCGCCACGCACTTTTTTTATAAAAATCGGCGAGCTTGCAAAATTTATAGCAGTTATCGCATACATTTTGCTGCCGATCTTCTGTAGTTTCCTCAAAAATACTGCTCTCAATATTAAGAGGTTCTTCCGCTCCTGAAACTCCGTAAGAAGGAAATGCGGTGTCATTTAAATACCGGAGCCCTATATCTTCCGGTTTGAAGTGACTTTCACATATAAACAATTGCTTGTTTGTTTTTTCTTGCAAATTGCATGCCTCCAGCCAAGCTTGACGCCGAATTGGACAATTCGGAAATGCATGAATTCTTCCGACTCGTGCATCTTTGCCACATCCTGAAATATCGCATGCTCTTATGCATTTCCGGAGCATGCATTTAAGCTCAGGGAAATGAATATTTTCATCATTATGACCTAAAAATTGTGGCGTCCGTGGTGTAGTTGGTTAAAGTGCGTGGCCGCTATGTCAAAGAACTTTGGAAACCCAGGTTCGAACCCCAGCAGCGACAGAAAATTATTTGAATTAAAATAATTTTTCTGTACGGCCGCCACCTCTCTGCAGACAATGGCAAACCTCAGAGAGTAATCAAAATGCCATGTAAAGCTTCTTGAGAACGAGAACTTTCCGTTCATCGCCGTTCGGAGTCGGCGTTAAGCATGTAGGTCCGGTTCTCGGTCAATTGTGTACAAACTTAATAACACGCACAACACAATTGATCATAAGAAGCTAGGTCAAAGTCCTTTCAAGGGCTGAAATGGCCAGTTATTTATTTATTTTTTTTTTTATGACCTAAAAATTATTAAATTTTAAATAAGATGTGTTCAAAACATACGTGTATACAGATAAATTAGTATTGAATTGTGGCATAAAAAATAGCGATACTAACAATAAAAAATAAAAATGATTTTTGTTAATACAGTAGACGCTCGTGAATTAAAACCACTTTTTCCCGGGGTAGTTCTAATTTTCGAGAAGTTCTAATTTTTAAAGGTTTTTTTTAAATTAAAATTAACATAAAAGTGCATCTTCGCTTAGAAAATACACAAAAAAACAGTTTGGCTTAAAGTTATTTTATTTTTATTCACATAAAAAGAACACTAAACATACCGATACATTAAAACATGATACAATTATACAAGGTAGGAGTGAAAGTTTTTTCGTCTTGCGCAAACTGTCAAAAATAGTATAAATTAGAGAACGAAAAAAGAAGAAAAGAAAATAGAAAACAAAATATACAGGCAAATGACAGTCGGTGCAAGGTACTGGTGAGAAAAAAGCAAGTTGTCACTCCTACCTTGTATAATTGTATCATGCATTAAAATTCATCACAGTTTAAAGAAAAACAAAAAAATATTTCAAAAACAAAATTGTGCTCGCTCAATTCAAACATATTGTTCTCTCTTATTCAGCCGTTGAGTAGAGATCAAGAGCGTCGTTGAAGAGAGATATGACAGAACATTCATACGAAAAATTTTATATGATATGACGACTATGCAATTTTTCAGTATTAAAAGCAAACAAAAAGAGTTGTTCTAATTTTCGAGCGTATACTGTATACATTTAACCTTCGTATACTCGCGCATTGGTCTCTCAGACCGACGATTTACGTTTGACTTATTATTTTCATAACAAATGACGTTAAAAGACTGTTATTAGCCAATATTATGTAATTAACTAATAATGATATGTTATTAAAAACATGCTAAATTGGAAATAGGAATCTCGGTCTCACAGATCGTACGCGGATATACGAATTGCACTATTTGACGCGAGTATACGAAGGTTAAGGGAGGTTTTTGGCAAACATTTTTAAAACCCGGTGCGCTAGAGTACTTATAAAGAGTACATTTTACCTTAAATGCGTTTTTCTTGACACATACTTTATCTTAAAGGGCCACACTACGCCAAACAAACTAATCGACTGACTTATTTTTTCTTCTTTAAATCAGTTTGCAATGTAATTCTTCTACACATCTTTTACCAATCTGAGCAGCTTTAGAAAATTTTCTAGTTTTTATACAAATTTATTTTCTTTGCTCTTCATAATTTTTTTAACTTTTCATATTTTTCATTTTATTTTTGTAAAAAATGAGCATTTACGTATTTTTATTTTTTTTTTCTAAAGAATTCTTATTTTAATTTTTCAGAAGATCCGGAACCGAGCTATGATGCTGGCCGATTTTCAACTTTTTTTAAAATACAAATTAGAACTCCATCTTTGAATTTTCAAAATAATTTTTAAAAATAAAAAATATATATTTTAAATTTATATTTATATTTAAAAAACAAAATACAACTATTTTAAAATGACTGCAAAACGAATTTTTCCCTCTAAATAAAATAATTTAACGTATATTTTCCATCAGGAAAATAATATGTACAATACCATCAAGTCGTTTTAAAGAAAGCTTAAGAAAAAGGAAATAGTAGAAAAATTGCTTATAATAAAAATAGTTTATAATACTTACCAAGATTAATGGAATTGAACCATGTTTCAACTTCTTGCTTCTCATGCAAGATGAGTCGAAATGTCTGCTGCATACTCGACTTTTTGAGCTGATGTCAGCTTCATACACTATTTTTAAATTAGCGCACCATTTCTGCAGTAGCAATGAATCGGTTGGGAACCGAAACATTCTAATGGTGGCTGAAAATATATCAGGCACGCTTTCGCAATTTTTTGCAGAACATACGTACTCAGACATATTGTTAGTTTTTTAAAATAGTTTTTGCGTTTGTTTTGAAAAAAACAGATGGGTATAATTTAAATTTTAAAAACACTTGGTCACTTTTCAAAAATACACGTTTACAACGATGATATAGTTTTTGAAAGTCTAGTTTTTAATTTAAAAAAAGAGTTGGGATTTGTTTTGAAAAAACAGATGGTTCAATTTTACACTCGGTCACTTTTCAAAAAAATACGCGATCAAACGACACTAAAGTTTTTGAAAATTTGAAGACACGGTAAAAACACAAGTCACAAAAAGACGCTTTCTCAATAGCACTAGGACGTAAAGTGAAAGAAATATCACTTCGCAAGTGCATTTATAAAAACTTCAAGTTAAAAATCTACTTTGCAGCTTGCAGACACTACAAATTTAGAAATACAAAATCATAACTGTATCGAAAACGTAAACACACGATCACAGCTTATGCTATATAAAACAACAACAACAATAAAATCTAGTTGGTCTAGCTGGCGATTGTCCTGCGTGGCAACTAGACCAATATGATTTTATGTAAAATAAAAGTTTATAATATAAAGGGTGTTTTTTTTAGAGGTATAGAACTTCGAATTGAAATAAAACACAAGAAAATCGTTTTAATGTCCATCAATTTGGCTTTATTGGAATGATAATTTTATGCCATTAATGTTTAAATATGATTTCGGGCATATGGCCGCCGTGGCTGGCTCGAATAAAGCCAATTCTACAGGTCCAATTTTCAACCACTTTTTCGAGCATATGGGGCCGTATGTCGGCAATAACGCCACGAATGTTGGCCTCCAAGTCCCCTAACGTTTCTGGTTTGTTGGCGTAGACGAGCGACTTCACATATCCCTAAAGAAAATAATCCAATGGTGTCAAATCACACGATCTTGGTGGCCAATTGACAGGTCCATTCCGCGAAATTATGCGCTCATCGAATGTTTCCTTCAATAAATCGATTGTGACGTGCGCTGTGTGGCATGTAGCGCCGTCTTGTTGGAACCACAACTCATCCACATTCATGCCATCCAATTCGGGAACAAAATAGTCGGTTATCATGGCTCTATACCGGTTTCCATAACGGTAACTGACTCTCCAGCATTATTTCGGAAGAAGTATGGCCCAATGACTCCACCAGCCCATAGAGCACACCAAACAGTCAGTTTTTGTGGATGTAATGGCGTCTCAAGGATCTCATGTGGATTCTCTTCACTCCAAATGCGGCAATTTTGCTTGTTGACGTAGCCATTCAACCAAAAATTAGCCTCATCACTGAACAAAATTTTGCGATGAAAATCAGCATCGAGATCAATCTCATTTTCGGCCCATACACCAAAATCACGACACATTGCATGGTCTCGCGGATTTAATTCTTGCACAAGCTGGATCTTGTAAGGTCGCAAGCCAAGATCTTTGCGCAAAATCTTCCATAAAGTTGATGGACAAAGCTCCAATTGCTGTGCACGGTGGCGAATCGATTCATTCGGGTCCTCTTCAACATTTTGCTCTACAGCGGCAATTGTTTTTCGGTGCGCACTGTTCGACGTCTCTGCGGATGCGTATTATCACATAGAGTAAACGTAGTGCGAAAACGACCCATGGTTAACCGAATTAATTGCTCTGATGGCCGATTATGTCGACCATAAAATGGACTGAGCTTGCGTTAAACTTCACGAACTGAACCATTATTTTCGAAATAAATTTGCACGATTTGCAAGCGTTGTTCTTTTGTCAACCTGTTCATTAGAGTGTCCCTTATTTTGCGATTTTTGGAAATGTCAAGGGGCTGAACGGTTTTTTTATGCGTTTTTATATTCTAAGAACGAAACTAAAAAAAATTTTTTTTGACGGCAACGTTTACCCGTGCCAATCGGGCCCGAAAGTTTCGAAAAAATGCCCATATTAGACCATATTTGCACAAATTAAAAAAAAAATCTTTTCTCTGCTTTTTATAAATGTTTTACATTTTTTGGAACACATACATAAGAAATATGATATCTACAAAGTTTTTTTATGGTGGGCGTGGTTACCGCCCCTGCTGCGTCGAAATTTCTCCCGCAGCCTTTTCCCACTTTTTCATGAAATTAGTGCAATTTAGGTATTAATATCAACAATAAATAAATACATTTTTATTATGCTAAAAGTATGATTACATTTCATTAAATTCACATTATGTGCTTACAAAAATTAACAATAAATTAAAAAACTAGTATTTTAACCTGCGGCGGGCGCGCAACAAGCTAATACCTACAAGCAGTCTTATTGCGGCTTTTCAACCGAAATCATAGTTTTTTTTATAAATAAAAGATATCAAAAACCAAAAATGTATGCCCCTGGAGGGTTAAATTATAATAAGAAATACAAATTAATTATAAGTTTTTTTTAAGAGCATATTTTTTTTTTTTTTTTTGACAGTTCGAGTATATTTTTCGAGTATTTTGGGCCACAAAAGTAGGTTTCGTAGCTGCGCTTCTGATTTTGTAAGCTCGAGAAGTTCTTGAGCAAGTTGTACCCCACGATCTTTTTATCACTTTCATGATTTTAAATGTTTATTTCTTTATGATTTGTTTATTTAAACGCACAATATTCTTAGTAGTTTTTTATGTTTGTTTTTGTCACTTGCTTTAATTTTCGCTTCGTTTCGCAAACAGCTGTGTTCCGAAGACACCAATTTTAATTAAAATTTATTTCATTTCGGTCATTTGCATCTGCAGCTGCTGATGTTATTCTTTTCTTCACTTCAACGTTTTCAACATTGTTTGTGTTTTCATTTATTAACAATGGCCGACCAGCGAACGCTCTCTTTTTGAGTATATTTTTTGACAGAATATGTTTTCCCAAGCAACTGTCAATGCTACCTTGTATTATTATACCATGGGTATTCACAATATTGATGTGGTGAATCTCATGTAATGTCTATAGAACAGCGAAGGGCACAATTTAAATTATCAAACACGCGTTTAAACAAAATGCTGCTTGCGCGACGTCGACACAAGTACTCTATAAGCTCTTTCGTGTGGCTTTCGATCGTGTGCGTTCGGCTGTTGCTTTGTTTTAATTTTCGCTAAGCAAATCAATTCAGTTGATATTCAGCACTTGCTAAGTTAAGACTTCGCTGCGCAATTTTTTAAAATACAGAGAGAAAAATGTCCCCTGAAGAGTGGGAAAATGATTTCTTTTTTATGGAAAACGATGATGGTGACTTGTAATGTATGATTTGTTATCGCATTATGAGTCGCAATAATATGTTTTGTTTAAGAAGACATTTTTTCTCTAGCCATGAAAATTTTACTAAGTTAACGGGGGGTGAACGAACAACAAAAATTTTAGAGTTAAAAGCAAAATTTTTTTAATATTTATGGTTGATAAAGGTGGGCTACCTGCCAATTCTATGGTAGATGAGGCTCATAGTGATCATCAGGAAAGGCATCCATTGAATGAAAATAACAATTTGTCGCTAAAATAAGCATCATATATTAACATCAGATGTTTTAAAATGTTTTGGTGAAGAATGCAATGAAACTTTGAGGCTTTGCGAAAATATTCCCTTATCCCGACGTTAGCTTAATTTTTTAGCTTATTTTGTTTATACATATGTATATTTTTTATTTTCTGTATATTCTTTGTATTATTTGTATAAGTGAATATGTTTATAAAAAAGTTTAAATAAAATTATATACTAAAGAAGCAACCAAAATCTTTTCTTTTCGACAGTTGAATATTTTTTTCAGTGTAAAACTGGCAACCGTCAACTTGATCTTCGTTTTTCTCTGCTTCACACACAAGCAAAGTATGTGATAGTATGTGTGTGCCCATCACTGCTATAGAATATATAGTCTCTGCTCACGGATGAGCACTGAACTGCGTCAGTATCTATTGAAATTTCATGCAGAACAGACCTGCGGCATGCATGCATGCTTGTTAGATTGTTTTTTTGTTGCGCATACGCAACTTATGCTACACTCATAAAAATATCAGTGTTTGCTATTTCTATGAAAAATGTCTCTACTTGAATGGGAGTTGCAATTCTTTTTTGCAGAAAATATTTTTTCTTAACCCCAATGTATGGTGTGCTACCGGACTGTTTCTGCTCGTAAAAACTATAACATTGAACGGCATTATAATGCTTGTCATAGTTTAACATACAAAAGTTTGAGTGAAACTGAGCGTAAAGAACTAGCGATTCGTTTAAAAAAAGCGTTTATTGAAAAAATAGCATTTTTTTTTTGGCTTCAAACAAGCGAACCATCGTCTTGTATGAAAGCTGGACTGACACTCAAGTAGTATTTTTTTTCAGTGCAAAGCTTTCAATGAGCTTTTATACATAAACAAACTATGCTTGTATAGAGTTTGATGACCACTGAATGTACTTTGGTCCAATTAGCTTTAAGCGCAGCAAAGTATGTATGAATATTAGGCCGGGTCGATTTGTGGGGAGGCAAAAAAATCGCCCATTGCTCTGTGAAAATCGTATTCTAGGGATCAAAATAAGAAACTTTGCCGAAGGAACCATACCTCTAAAACCAATTCTGATGTCCCCCAATTTGGGTCGAACTTTTGGGTAGGGGCAAATTTTGAAAAATCCCACTTTGACCCATTTAGAGTGCTCCAATCGAGTCCAAATGCATGACCAACCCCCAACCACTAACTTTGGAGGCCCGACCCACCCATGCCAGTGGCACACCCCCTGGAACCCCCCTGTGGGGTTCCCCATACAAACATTTCAAAAAATCGCCAGTTTTGGCACTTTACATGAAAAAATCAGCGAAATGCCTATGTTTTTTTCTTTTTGGAGTTTTTTTCTCTTTAGAAATTTATTCAACCCTTTTAAAAAATAAAGGTATCACTGTGACACAATTGCAGATCCTAAAATTGCTTGTGTGCGTTTTTAAGCCACCACAAGACACAGCAGGTAGAATTGAAATTATCGTTTCATTCTTATTACCTCGTCTCGTAGACCATATATAACGCAACAGTTTTTGTGAATGCATTAAGTCGTTGTGAAGAACTCAAAGTGTGACGTGCTAATTTCAGATAAAAAAATATTTAAAAAAAAAATAATAAGTGAAGTTGACCACTCCAAATCAAAAAGTTTACAATGAATCCACCAGCCTCTACACCGCAAGATGAAGCAACAACAACATCAACAACTATCGAAAACCCAATGAGTCATATACCCAAGCACGATGTTACTGTTTTTGGTGTGTCTACTGATTTGACTGATTACCAACCCATCTGGATATCTTGAGATATTATTTTTACTTAAGCGAACGTGCTAAAACAGAACAAAAAAAGTTTTCCCATAAATCATTCACTATTCAAGTACAAGATAAGTTGAATGGAATTTGGGAAAAACTTGGTATGGAAATAATGCTGAAAAAAAGTGTATTTAATAAATTGAATAAATTGCTTGACAAGTATCAAGAGCAAATCAAGAGAAGAAACAAAACCCAACAATTTACAGAGTATGTAAAATCTCTGGAAACAATTTTTTACATTGGAACATGTAAATGCGATTTGAAGGCAGCTCCATGTGCATGCGGCTGGGTTCCCGAACGCCTCAAAGAGTTCATGCACGATCAACATAATCAGAGAAGACTAACAATGGATGCAGTTGTGATGGAAACTGAAGAGCAAGGAGCAATGTCTATGTCATCAATGCCAACATACCAACATCCCGATGATTCAACATACGCACCGCCACCGGTTCAAGAAGATATGGATAGAAGCACATGTTCACAATACGCAGAGAGATACGGTTGTTTTAACTTTGCCTTGGTATGTGACAGATTTGGTGTGCCTGATAGAGTAGCATCGGCATTGGGAACCGCTCTTTTCCAAGATTTTAAAATGAAAGATAAGCATTGCAAACCTCTCATCATGAATAAATCGAAAGTTCGCAGAGAAAAAGAGAAATGCAGACAAGAAGTGGTTCGCAAACGGTTAGATCGTACCAATTTGTTAGCGTTTTCATTCGATGGCAGAAAAGATGATACTTTAACGACAGCTAAAGTTGATGAGAAGTATCATACTAGGATGGTAAAAGAACCTCATCTTGTTATTTTGAGAGAACCCAATTCTGAATTGATTAGTTACGTAAGACTGGAACATGAAACCGCTCAATACAAAACAACCAAATTAAATGATTTTTTCAACGATAAGAATATATCACTGGATGCATTAATTGGAATATGCACTGACGGTGAGCCAACAAACACTGGCCCACACGGTGGAATTATACGACGATTCGAATTGCTGTTAAAAAGACCATTGCATTGGTTCGTTTGCCTTCTACACTTCAACGAACTTCCGTTTCGGCATTTGTTTGAAGCTTTGGATAAATCAACCAGCACTGGACCAAGATCGGCAACCGGAAAACTGAGCCGTCAAATCGAAACTTGTGAAACTCTTCCGGTAAGTTATTGCTATCACTCATTTATTATAATTGTCAACCATTTTTAATTATTTTATTATTATATATTTTCAGGTGGTGGACGGCTTCCAGAAAATTGAGTTGCAAAATATGTCCCCGCTCCAGAAAAAAATTTAATTTTCCACCGATTCGAAGTACTTATACGACATGGCCCATGCAATTTCTAGCGGCGTGGTTTCGGTGGATCTGGCTAACATCAAACCAGGGAAAATTGTACATTCTCGGTACAAGGCCGCTAGACCAAGGCCGCTAGATTATTACGATTATATGTGACAACGGAAAATCCAGATGCAAATTTAAGAATTTTGGTTGAATTTATAATTAAATGTTATGTGCCAATGAACTTCAATATCAAGTATTACAGCTCTGTCGTGTACGGCAGTGCATTATTTTTCAACTTCATTAGTTGGTCACGATTTCTAGAACCTCGTTTACGCAAAATTGTCAATCAAGTAATTACAGATAATTCATATTATGCGCATTCGGAAAATATCTTGTTATCAATGTTGTTTGATGATAGCAAAGAAAAGCGCGACTGTGCTATCAACATAATTCTACGCTATCGAACAGATGTTGACGACCCAACGCAACTTAGAGCTTATAAAAAACCAGATATAAAGTTTAATTGCACAAGTTACACGGAAATGATCAATATGAATGACATAAATAACGTATTTGAACCACCATTCACGCGAAGCATTCCGTACAATACATTGAAAGAATATTTAAATCAAGATGATCCACCGTTTAATGATCCAAAAATTCCATCACACATACAAGCAACGGAACGACATGTTCAATTGCTAGCTAGCGTTTCCCAACGGGTTATACCGGAAAATGTAGAGGCTGTTATGGCGACGACATTAGAGAGCCGTGCGAAATTGCCCAGACTTGAAAGTAAAAAAGACTTCAAACAATAATTTTTTTAGTTTATTGTGGGTCGGGCCTCCAAAGTTAGTGGGGGTCAGTCACACATTTGGACTCGATTGGAGCACTCTTAATGGGTCAAAGTGGGATTTTCCAAAATTTGCCCCTACCCAAAAGTTCGACCCAAATTGGGGGACATCAGAATTGGTTTTAGAGGTATGGTTCCTTCGGCAAAGTTTCTTATTTTGATCCCTAGAATACGATTTTCACAGAGCAATGGGCGATTTTTTTGCCTCCCCACAAATCGACCCGGCCTAATATATGTAGATAGTTGATTAAGCATATTTTGTAAGTTAAGCTTAAGTTTGTTAAAAGAAAAGAGATTAATAAAGAATCAGTTGTTGTTTAGACCAAGCCAACAGAAGTTTGTTTTCATCTGAGTTCCAATTGATTTTTTTTTTTAAGAAGCTCTTACGAGTCGCGAAAACATAGTTCGCGTACGCTTTAGCCCCACGGCCGTTGAGAAATAAAATATTCAAATAATATTATGTTAAGTTGAACAAAAATAGTTCATCTCTATTCAGCGGCGGATTTGGAAAAAATCTTGGGGGGGGTAAATTATCAAAGACACACTTTTTAAATTCACTTTTAAATTTAAACACACACTTTTAAATTTGATCTTTTTACAAATAGACAAATTGTACTTTTTTGAATTGAAATTATCGAAATGTTTAAGAAGTATTTTTCCCAGACACATACACGCACATATCGGTGATTCCATGTCAAATCGAACGCTTTTCTCCAAAAATGGATTTTCATGACGCCGATTTTTTTCAAATTTTGCACGTCGATAGTACTTTACAAAATAAAAAAATTTGGATAGTTTTTTTTAAAATGTTTTTTTTTGCAAGTTATACACAGTGGAAAATTAAAAAAATTATCAAAAATTGTGAATAGGACATGTAGTCAAATAACTATATCTGCAAAACCGTTAGTCCTACAAAAAAATTATTAATACTTATTTCAAATATCTTGAATTGGCTTCCTTTTGGTGTACTCTTTTGCTAACACTTTCATAAAAAATTTCAATTTTTTTGGCTACTAAAAATTTCATTCACATGTTTCATGGTCAGCACCACTTTTTTTTTGGCGTTTTGAAAACATTGTTGTATTAAACCATTCGTTTTTAATGCACTCCCAAAATTTCATGTGGGAGAATCAATGTTTTCTATTTTAAAAGAACTTTTCAAAAACTGCCTACACAATTTTTACATAAAAAATACTTTTATTTCCTATTAAAAATTGCGTTTTAAGCTTGGCGACCTTTGTGAAATTCAATCTGAAGAATTGACCATTCTTACTAGTTATAAAGTAAATTTACAATGAATATTAAAAGCACTAGCAGCTTGGGCTATCGGCTTATCACAATTAAAAAAACCAGTTGAAATCTGGTTATACCCCCACGTTTAAAAAACGTAAATGGGGGTATATTAATTTTGTCACTCCGTTTGTAACGCCCATAAGAAGGCGTGGTAGGTATAGAAAAGTGTATATATTATTGATCAGCATCACCACCCGAGTTGATTTAGCCATGTCCGTCTGTCTGTCCGTCTGCCCGTCTGTCGTCACGATTACAGCCGTAATTTGCAAGCTATCATCACGAAATATATTTAAGCTTTTATCTTAAAAACTAAGGTCAAGTTCGAAAATGAGCCAAATCGGATGGAAACCACGCCTACCTCCCATACAAAGTGCCTTTATCAAAACGGTAAAATCTCTTAGAATTCCACAAAAAATAATATATGGACTTGAAATTTTGCTTATTAACTTTGATATATAACATGCACTTTGTGTATAAAATTCAACCAAATCGAGTGAAAACCACACCCACCCCCCATACAAAGTGATTTTATAAAAAATGAAAGCGAATATTTTCTGTTAAAACTATGTAGGTATAACAAAAATGTTTTATACAAATAAACATTTTATTGACGGCTTAAGACTTTAAATATACTCCGGTTCGGACGTGGGGGTATTTTAACTTCGGCCCAGTCGAAGATCATTTCTTACTAGTTTTGAAATGAAAATAAATAGCATTTTTATATGGTCTTGAAATTTTGCATATGAACTCCGATATTTAAAGTGCACTCTAAATATGAAATTCAACCAAATCGGATAAAAACCACGCCTACCTCCCATACAAAGTGATTTCATCAAAATGGTAAAATCTCTTTAAATTCCACAAAAAATAATATATGGACTTGAAATTTTGCTTATTAACTTTGATATATAACATGCACTTTGTGTATAAAATTCAACCAAATCGAGTGAAAACCACACCCACCCCCCATACAAAGTGATTTTATAAAAAATGAAAGCGAATATTTTCTGTTAAAACTATGTAGGTATAACAAAAATGTTTTATACAAATAAACATTTTATTGACGGCTTAAGACTTTAAATATACTCCGGTTCGGACGTGGGGGTATTTTAACTTCGGCCCAGTCGAAGATCATTTCTTACTAGTTTTGAAATGAAAATAAATAGCATTTTTATGACCATCAAACAGGTTATAAAACACGGAATCCGGCAATTTGCGCACCTTGGCACTTTTCGAGCTTAAATAAGACATAATAATGGTTAAATAAAAAGTATATTTTTGTAAATACAAAATGGTCCTTTTTTATTTTCCAAAATATTTTACCAAATGTTCATTTTTTACGCAGTTTTATCGATAAATACCGTTTTATAGCGCGAACATTTTAAAAGATAGGTTATTGAACATATTCTATTTTAAAAGATCTTATCTTAGTCATAAAGTATGCCAATTTTCAACTCTTTTGAATATTGGGAAATATTTTAAAAAATAATGAAGTATAACTAGAAAACTCATAAGCAAATATTTCAAGAAATCACCATTTGGGCCAACTTTCAAGAATTTTTGCATTTTTTGTAGAAAACGAAGTTAAGTAAAATAATTATACCTAAGATCAATGGATATTCTTAAAAGTTTTAAATATTCAGAATGTAAAAATTCGATTTCGAATTTTTTCCGTCTAGCAACCAAGCAAGCAACCACGCAAAATTATTCTCTCTCATGGAGTACAGGCTATGCAGCAGTGCATTTATACTCGTAGTTTAATAGTTACTAAATTTCTAAATTGGTAGCGTTATATTAATTTAGTATATTTTAAGTATCAGAAAAAGGTGTCGGAGTTATATTACAAGCTGAAAAACTATAAAATTCTGTGAGAAGTAAAAAAAATACTAAAAATTTTTAATGAAAAATTAGAGTATTTTGTATGATAATATTCTGGAGACAGTTTTTGAAAAATTCGTTTAAGATGGTATACATTGATTCTCCATCATAAAATTTTGAGACTGCATTAAGAATGAATGCTTTAATACGACAATGTTTTCAAAACGCCAAAAAAATAGTGGTGCTGACCATGAAACATGTGAATGGAGTTTTTAATAGCCAAAAACATTGAAATTTTTTATGAAAGTGTTAGCAAAAGAGTACACCAAAAGGAAGACCAATTCAAGATATTTGAAATAAGTTTT
Organism: Pherbina coryleti; assembly: GCA_943735915.1. Lineage (NCBI taxonomy): Eukaryota > Metazoa > Arthropoda > Insecta > Diptera > Sciomyzidae > Pherbina > Pherbina coryleti. The sequence goes on from OX030951.1 coordinate 70,844,543, forward strand.
AATAATTTTTTTGTATGACTAACGGTTTTGCAGATATAGTTATTTGACTACATGTCCTATTCACAATTTTTGATAATTTTTTTTAATTTTCCACTGTGTATAACTAGCAAAAAAAAAAAAATTTATAAAAAGAAAATATGCAAATATTTTTTAGTTTTTAATGTACTATCGACGTGCAAAGTTCCAAATTCTTACAAATATGTGAGTTTCGAAAAGCGTCCGATTTGACATGGAATCGCCGATATCTGTATTTATTTATTTCGCCCTTTTTTTGGAATAATATCTAAGCGAAAAGTAAATAAAAACTTTAAATTTAACTAATTCTGGAATTAAGGTTGATTTATTCAAATTTTTCGCGTTTATACCATTATAAAAACATTTACAATTATATTTTCAAGTATGTGCAATGGAAATACATAGTACTTTTCAATAAAAAAATTATTAAAGGAATTTGAAACTTATTGTTCTGACGTTACGACTATGATATGGTACACTTTGAAAAATAAATGAACAATATAAAGTGTAAACTGATTATTAGATAGTCATTAGATAGAGAAAAAATTACATGACAAAATCATCGCAGGGCTTCTTTTTTGCAGCAAAGTTATCAATAACTTCGTTAATATTTATTTAAATGTCTCTATAAATATTTTCTCTATAAAAATTTATATGCAATAATGCGAGTCCATTTAATCGTTCTTGTTGCATAGTTGAATGTAACCATTTTTTAATCGCCGCAGTGTTGAAAAACTTCGCTCAGCTGTTGCTACACTGATAGGAAGCGTGGCAAAGATAGCAAGCGTTTTAGAAATTAGTGAATAAATGTCATTATTAAAAAGAGTAAAAACGGTGTTGATATCATTAACATCAGTTTCGCTCGCCCATTTACACTGCCAAATTTGAAGTTCATGAAATAATTGAATTGGAATTAGTTCCTTATTACCGTCACAAAATGGAATTATTATCTTAGAAATGTTAACACTCAAATTGTTTAGCTTTTCATTGTTGTGTTTATCAATTTTCTTTGGCAGGATTCCGTTAACATATAGTTTTTGGAAAAATTTTTCGCTGAAACGAGCCTCCATATCAGCAATGATATCATCTAGTAATGGTACAAATATGGAAATTCGAAAGTAGTCTTCTGGTGTCTTCTAGGAATACGAGGTATATTTATTGACATACCTAACCTCTCGTGGAATTCCTGCACACCTGCAAATATTGTTTTAAAATATGATTCTACGTTTTCTCTTTTTTTATCAAGTGATCTTAAAGTTATTATTGAACTTTCTGCTGCATCCTTATAAAGGTTTGTTTTTTGCAAGATGCTACTAAAAACCTGAGATGCTCCCAATAAATCCGAAAGTACACATATGGAAACAATACAACTTGTTGAACAGTTTTTTTTTCAGATGACTACAGATCATGATATTCTACAAGCAAAATGGTCCTACTCTTATCGCATCGCTGCATAAAAACGTCACATAAATATATGCAAATGACGTCACAAAACAAAAATTCTTTAAGAATTGTTGAAATCAATAAAAAAAACTTTATATTAATATCTCTGACCATTTTTTTGTAGTATTCTTTCAAAAAACTCCTTCAGAATCGCTTATGTATACATAAAAGTACCCTTAAGCTGTGGGCACAATTATTTACTTCATATAAAGAATTAAAAAGTAAAGTATTTAAAAGTTCTTGGGGGGGAGGCGGGGGGTAATTACCCCCTTTACCCCCCTTGTATCCGCACCTGTCTCTATTTAGTTAATTTTCAAGTGTTTTTTATCGATATTAAAAGGTGATTATGAGTGGAATTCATAGTTTAATATTTATTCTTCACAGTTCGACGAGCACTCGAACAATATTGTGAAATGGGAAAAAATATTTTGCATCATGTAATGACGGCGCACAGAGTGTCTTTTTCAATTTTAGCGTGCCATAAGTCCCTGAAAAAAATGTAGAATTTTTACAAAAAGAGTTATTTTCTCAATAGAAATATATTTATTTGAAAATAATATCTAAAAGTCTAAATAACTTTTGCATATTTTTTGAAAATTTTTCAAAGTTAGAACTTTAAATAAATGAAGAAAAATTTAATGCAACGCACTTAAATTATGCCAAATTTAACCAAAAATAACTTTTGAGGTGAAAAAGATTTTGCAATAAGTTTTTATTTTTGTAAATATATAGTTAAATTCTGATATGATTTTATAAAAATAAGTTTTTTAAAAAATGAAAAAATATATTTCAAAATTTATAGAAAATAATGATTTTTTTTTTCACCAAATAATACTTAAAGTCATTTTCAGTAAGAAAAATTTAAAATGTTCCACTGTAAATATGATGAAAAGTGTAACTAAAAAAAATATGAAGTGTTTTTTCTTTAAGTTTTTAAAAAAACCATTGCGCAAATTGACTCGAAGAAAAGAAATCTTCATATATGCAACTACACCTTTTCATTCCGTTGTTTAGTACATTTTGCATCTATAAGGATAATTCATGTAAACAAAACTGGATACAGTCAATTTTTTGTAGAATTAATACTACAAATAAATTGCACAAATAAAATAAATAAAACTAATTTCAACATTATTAATTTTCAGCAACCAGATTTATATCAATTTTGTGGTTTTAAACTTCTTGTGCCTTGCAAGTGCAAACTACTGAGCCAAAATCAATAATTTTATGCATTCTTAATAATGATGGTTTAATATATTTAAGATTAAAATTTCATTGTTCTACTTTTAAAACTTTTCACGCAATGAAATATATTGTTTGCTTAATTTGCTTGCTTCTTAAATCGTGCGCAACAACAAAACTTACACATGTTTAAAAACAATGCATTGTAAACAAACAAGCTAGTACAAATACCTATAGTTGGTTCTATTTGACATTGAGAAGCCAAAGTATGACCAAATAAAATAAAACTTTAAGCTGCTTTAACTTTAAGTGATGTTAAATATATATAGTAATGTATTGGAGTAAGGCAAAAGTATGTCCCTTACTATAATATACATTTTCAATTCGAAATTAAAAAATTTTTTTATTTCTCTTTATATACACATTTCCAACAAACTATTTTTTAATAATAAAAACATTATATTGTACCACAAACATAAATAAAAAAATTTTATTTATGAAAAACTTTATTATGAATAATATTTATATTAAGCATATATTTTATCAAAAATATATTATTTATTTTTTTTAGTTTTTTGTGTTGAATAAAATGTCAGAACTTAATTTCAATAATTATGCTGTAGGGTGCAAACAGTTGTTCATTAGGGTTTCCCAATATGTTAGCCGCAACATCACTTTTGTAACGCTTTTTAGATTTATTCTAAAAAGGTTATATCATTGTTATAAACAAGGATGTTATTTAATAAATTATGTTACAATTATTTGTTAATTTGGAATAATTGAATTAATCATGTTTGTTTCAAAAGTTGCCGATAAACTTGGATATATGAAAGTAAAGTGAGAAATATGAGAAAGCAAAAAGTTTGGGAAATGCGTCTAAATTTAAACTGTAACTAAGTGAGTTTAATCATAACTTTAGCTTAAATATATATTTAATTATCCTTTGTAAGTTATTGTGTTTAATAAATAAAAAAATGTTGTTTACTAACAAGTGGATTTGTGTATGTAGATAAACAATTCGATTTTATTCCATAATTACTCAAGAATTAATTGAAGCGAATTCTGATTCCGATTCAGAATAATAAAGGTCAAAAATAAAGCTCAAAATTTATTATTTATATTTATTGAATTTTCTGGTTATATAGGAAGTAGGCTTACATACAGTCGAGGTAGGTGTGGCAGTTGGCTAATCACGCCCATTTTTCGCGAAAAGGTTTCAAGTTACAAGATTGCATTAAATTGATATTTTCGTGATTTTCGTCCACGTTCAGATAAAATTTCAGAATGTCATCACCGCAAAAAAAAGTGAAAAGCAGAACGAAAATAGATCTTGATGCGGTGGCTGCATCCATCAAAGAAGTTAAAATCGACTCTAAACTACTCTATTGTTTAAAGTTTAGTTATTCACTGTGAACCATTGAAAGAATAATCTTTTCATAATCACTCAAAAACTAGTGTTTTTACTTTATTTTCTAATGAAGTTGTGGCCTCCAAATAAAACGTGTTCAGTAGGTGGGCATCCTTTCCTACTTATCTCTTAAATTTGCACATGGTAAATCGGAGTCTGAATGTTCCAAATTGATATCATGACATAAGTTCTTGTGTACTGAAGTAAAAAAACCATAAAACCATGTTATATTTAATGAAACGCTGAAATTTGCTGTAATATGTTACACAGTGCAACACGAAAAAAATAACCATATACGGACACCACTACGTGATAAAAGACTAAAAAAAAGACCCGTGTCTCCCAATTTTTCCCAAAGTCATGCACTTTTTTGTTTATGGGCCGCCAAAGATTTGGGGCCTCGGTATCATTTTCGCAAAAAAGTGATCATTTTCTCGGGCTCATATCTTGCAAACCGTTCAGAATTTCGATTTACTCTCTGAGGCAAAGTTGCAGCTCTTGTCATAAAGAACAAAAATTGCGAACATATAAAATCAAAAAAACTTCACCTTCCAGATCAAAATCGCAAAAAACTTAAAAAAATTCGATTTTTTTTTACCTTTTTTCCCGTGTTCAGGTCCATAGGTAGCAAACCGTTCAAAATTCAAGGAAACAATCAACTACAAAAATTTACCTAAGATCTCAATAAAAAAATTTCTAGAACATATAAACTTCCTAGAGATGATTCTTAACACTGTTTAGGTAGCACGCAAAAGTGAAAAAAGTGACGCGGTGAAAGTTATATAAAGTGCTACAACATAATTCGTACACAACAGTGGCAACTGACAGTTTCAGTATGCAGTGTGAAAAAATTGATTTATTTTGCTACGTTTGCGGTCATCAAACCAGAAAAAAAACATCTACAAGATTTCAGAAGAAAAAGAATCTTTTAACTAGTAATTCAAAAGAGCATATACATTGTTTCTCGACGAAGTGTACTTGACCAGTGAAAATTACACACCTAATACAGTGTGTCGCCAATGTTATAACAATCTCATGGCATGGTTGAGTGGAGGCAGAGGTACTATGAAGTATTGTAAGCCGGTAAACTGGATTAATCGCCCAGGTGATCATGATGCAACCAGTTGCTATGCATGCGTAAATTACACATGTCGTCTAAATCGACATGCTGAGAAGAACAAAATTTATAAAGCAACTGCAACAGCCACACTACCAGTGCTTGCACCTGAAAATTTTGTATCACCAAGGCCGCTAACTCCAGATCGTACTACAGAATTTACAGCAATGAGTACAGCAAGTGGTGTTACTTATGATCCATTTGATACCGATTATGAGCCCCAACAGGAAAGAGATGGACCACAACTTAAGAGAGCGCGATTTGCAAGTCCAGGGCCATCAACATTATAAACATAATACGAATACTTTTTTTTTAATATTTTTGTAATAGATAGCATAGTATCTCAATGTTGAAGTAAATAAAAAACAAATGAAATTAAAAAACGGTGTTAAGAATAATTCCCAGGAAGTTTATATGTTCTAGAAATTTGTTTATTGAGATCTTAGGTACATTTTTGTAGTTGATTGTTTCCTTGAATTTTGAACGGTTTGCTACCTATGGACCTGAACACGGGAAAAAAGGTAAAAAAAAATCGAATTTTTTTAAGTTTTTTGCGATTTTGATCTGGAAGGTGAAGTTTTTTTGATTTTATATGTTCGCAATTTTCTTTTCGAACATTTTATATGTTCTTTATGACAAGAGCTACAACTTTGCCTCAGAGAGTAAATCGAAATTCTGAACGGTTTGCAAGATATGAGCCCGAGAAAATGATCACTTTTTTGCGAAAATGATACCGAGGCCCCAAATCTTTGGCGGCCTATAAACAAAAAAGTGCATGATTTTGGGAAAAATTGGGAGACACGGGTCTTTTTTTTTTTTAGTCTTTTATCACGTAGTGGTGTCCGTATATGGTTATTTTGCCATGACTTAAAAAATTACACACAGTGTTATTTAAAAATTTTAATTTAATTTAATTATTTTTTATATGTTTTTAACAATTCCAAAAGTTAATTGACATTTCTTCAAATTAGCTACATTAGTTAAAAACTTGATTTAACACGCTCCGTATGATATTACTTTAGCTTCGGTATATGCAACTGTAAATAGAAGAATATAAAAAATATTGAATGATTACATATTTTTATAATTTTTTTTTTTAAAGAAAAATTATATTTGTCAACTATCAGAAAATTAATATAATACTAAATTTTTCCCGGCGCGCGTTGTTACACCCAGCAACTATTTTGGAACATAGTAAGTAAATCTTTTCCTAGACCCATAGTTTGACACCACTGTCATTTTTCCCTGCCCGTTACAGTTTCCCAGTAGCGGGACGTCACCAAATAGTAACTCCATTTTGAGTTTGTATGTAAGTACTGTTGCTTTTACTTCCAAAGCTATTCGATATTACAAATTTTAATTGAATGGGCGGAGCCACACCCCCTTATAAAATGCCAATCCCATTTTTGCAGTACATAGATGGATATTACCCTGTTTTAGTACAGTTGCCAACAGTGAGTTTACAAAATAAATTACCAAATTGTAGCCAAATACGGCCAAAACCATCGGAAATATAGCAGTTTAATTGATTTGTGAGCGGTAAAAGGAGGTGTGGCAAACTTGTTTTTTACATAGTGTTCTTCCTTGGGCCAATACGAATTCATCAAACGACCCGTTCTCGAGTTATGCGTGCATACACGGACGTCAGTCAGTCTCTTTTATATATAAGATAAACTCGAAAACTTTGTCAACTATTAGAAAATTTATATGATATAAACTCGAAAAGTAGAGGATGAAAAAATGCTTTTGAAAGAGCACAAAAGGAAGTTAGCAAAGGATGTTAGAAAGGTTTTTGAGTGAAGATTCTATCTTAAAAAATTTGGATTAAGTCGGATAAAAAAGATTTTTGCAGAATATATCAATTGCGTTGAATATTTCCTGAGAGTTTTTGTTGATTCATGTGATGTTATATATTATTTGAAAACTTATTAAATTAAGAGCAAAATATCGCATTTGATAAGCTCGATCGTCTGACAGGCGTGATTCTTAACCCGGAAATTTTACTGAATTTTAAATCCAAGCCTTGAAAGTAACATTTTGTATACTTTCGGAAAATACGGATAAAAAAATGTTTGATCCGAAAAACCAACTTAACAAGTGGCTCAACATACGAGATATTGAAATAAAAACGTGCGTAATGAAGCATATCAAATCGTTCCAATACGTTCTTTGATAGGGCAACCGTGGAGTCCCAATTTTTTGTCATACATTTTCTTAAACTATCTCAAATCACGCAGTTGCGGCTATGGCGCAGTAGGTAGAATGTGTGACCCATACGCCAGAAAACCCTAGTTCAATTTCCATCTGACACAGAAAGTTTTTTAATTGAATTAAGTTTTCTGTTCGGTTATCATCTCTCTGCAAGAAATGGCAAACCTCAGAGAGTAATTAATGCCATGTTAAGCTTCTTAAGAACGTGCACATTAGCCGTTCGGAGTCGATATAAAACTAGTAGGTCCAGTTCTCGATCAATTGTGTACAAACATTTAATAACACGCACAACACAATTTGATCATAAGAAGTTCAGTCAAAGTCCTTTTAAGGGCTGAAATGGCCAGTTTATATATATCTCAAATCACATAAAAATAAGCAAGTTTGAGTTTTATGGGCAATATTTTAGACGGCCACAATGCCCAAATTTTTTATTTATTGGGTCCTATGACTTATCGGATTTCTTTCAACTTATCATCGAATTAAAATCTGTGTTTCGTCTTTCACAATTCACCGTATAAATCTAATACTTACCGCTGTTCGTATTCCAATCCGCCTCCCAACAATTCACTTTATTATATAAATCACATAAACTACTGTGCGTACTGGTTTCACCATCAATTTCCGCACAAACTGGTGTGGATGGTCCTTTCTTACAAGAGGCTTTACAATTATTAAAATTATGTATAGGACAGGCTCCATCAGTGACGCGGATATCTAAAAATGGAAAAAATAATAAAATAAAGAAAAATTTTACAACTTTTTTTGAACTCTTAAACTGAAAATTCCAACATTTGCCATATATTGAGTTACGAGCGATGTTAGAAAAATATTAAAAGCATTTTTTAAAGACCATTACAGGTCATTGGGTATGATCCAGACACTCAGAGTGGTTCTAGAAAGCATCTAGGAAACAAAACTTAATGTGAGTTCCGTAACATATTAAGTTTATTCAGGATTTCTTCTGACAGTTCGATTCCTCATAAAAACTGCTTATTCAAAATGTTAGACCAAAATATCAATTGTGTTTTTTTTTTCGTTGCCAATTCAGCAAGTGCAAACACATGACTCATTCGCAATTGAACGAATAACTCCAAAACTTACTTATTCCCTCTATACGCTTTGCGCATGCTTTCAAGTTATCAGATTCACACTTAGACGTGGAGAATTGATAATTTCCAAGATTGTTACAAACTTTATAATCATCTCTACTGTCGGTACAGCGAATAGCACACTTAGACCCTTCGACCAATCCACCAAATATAGCCAAAGTGACAAAAATGACAACAACACTCAAGACACGCATAATGAAAATTTAGATATAAATTTAACAGTTCACTTTAACAGTTAGTTACTTTATGATTTAAGTTTAAAGAAACCGCGTATTTATAGGAAAAAATATGCCTGAAAAAAAACAATCGTCTAAAGTACGTCAAGTAGTTTCAAAACAACAACTGATTCAACAAACTGTTTGCTTAGTAAAAAAATTAAAAGCAAATCTTAAAAAAACATGTTTGAAAATACATATATTTTCGTTTTGAAAATTTGCATATTTTTGAAAAAACCCAAGGTTTGGTGTTTTCCGGAAATATCAACAAATAGAATAAATAACAAAAATAAACAATGAGTGAAACGAAATAAACAGTAGGTACACATGTGTAATTAAGACTTCAGAGAGCATCACAGAAAAAATTTCGGAGCTGTTAATTGTGATGAATGGCAAGGCCAATGAAAATCACCACATTTGGAGATGTTACGATCAAGAAAAATTTTTCGCAGTGCATCCATTATTTCTCGAGCAGTATGAGCCGTAGTACCGTCTTCTTGAAACCATATATCCTGCAGTCCTTATCAATTTATCTTGGGTATCACAGACGGTAACTGCGTTACCCCTCGTATTTTCAAAAAAAAATATTGTCAAACGATAAATTGAGCCGTTACTTCGACCTTACGTAGAAGCATAAGCCTTAAGTGAGCTTGCCTTGGAGTTTCAATTCCCCATAACCTTTAATTTTGTTTGTTTGCCATTCCATTCAGCATAAAATGAGCTTCGTCTAACATTAACAGTTTTGAAGCAAAATCTAGAATTTCATTATGTAATTTCATTACATAATTTCATTCATCAAAGACTAGCGTTGTCATGATGAATACAACACCTTTCCTGATGAGCAAGTCCGTCCGCCTTTTTCAATTTCTTGCTTAATTGCAGGCAGTAGATATTCGAGTGGCCAGGCGGCAGTACTACCACCAAACACACAGCATAATCTTCTTTGTTGATTATTCCCGGATTTGACGTCGTTCTTAGAGCTTCTTCTGTTTTCGACTAAGACCATTTTCGAACAACATTGTCATATGTGATGATCCACTTTTCATTTACCAATACCTTACGTTTCAAATATGACTCGGTTTCGTTTTGATTCAACAGCGAATCGTAGATGAAAATTCGCTCCATTATATTTCATGCACTTAGTTCACAAATGGTTTAAAACTGTTTTGTGATCGATCTTCAGTTCCTTAGCGATGTCGTGACTGCTCACACGAGGCTTTTCTTGAACTCTTCTCCACTATTTCACCGACTTTTTCAGTGATATGTTGTACAGAGCGACGAACATCGTTTACTTCAAAATTTCCAGAACGAAAGTAAGCTAACCATTTCCTGGTCGTTGATTCGGAAAGAGTCAGTCCAAGAGTCAGTCCAAGTTAAATTGCTTTTGATTTCTTTTATATACTGGAATCAAGCTGGGAAGATTTTAAAAAGCTTTGTATCTTTAACTGACCCATTTAATAGACTTATGAGGTTTGACCCGGAATTTAAGGCAAACGTTTTCGGAAAGATTTTTTTTTTTACAAAAATCTAGTCGACCATGTCATGGACACACACGTAAGTTTTAACGTGACAAAGTTTTTTAGCCTCGTTTCTATTCCTATCCGTATTCTTTTTCTTGTTCTTAAACTTGTAGCCATTCTTATCTTTATTCGTATGTCATTACATTATACTTGTGTAATTCCTTGTCAAAATTCGTATTGTAATCCTTGCTCAATTTCTTCTAATAGTCCTTGTCCGTAACCATTTCATAATCCTTATGCAACTAATAAGTCCCTGGTGTGATTACCTAAGAGTAGGAGATAGAGTACTTTTAATCCGACGAATGATTTATTTCGAAAGTACAAAATTAAAGTTTATCTAGAAAAGGTATGCAAATGAATTGGAAAACGTAAGTTTTGGTTCACTAGGAAGAATTACAAAGTCTCGGCGCTCATTATAGTTAAAATTTTCTGTGGCATTCTGTCAGACCATTAATATTGATACAGCGAATACAACAACCTCTTCGTAAAGAACGGTTCTATTTTTTCGTTCCCATGAATAAAACTCGTCATTTAAAACTAACCCAAAAAGTATGCCGTGAAATTTAAAGCTGCGTCAATTTGTTGCGAATGCCTAACGTTTACTCTATTATGATGAATCATAAATAAGTACTGATAAAAGTCAAACTAATTTTAACCACCTTCGAATTGATACGGATAGTTTTACATGAGAAACACTATTGTAAAATCTTTCGCGCTTCGGTATCTTCATATTTTGCACTTAGAAAGTCTTAGAATTTTTTTGATTATGTTGCGCACCAGGGATAAAAAATTAGGTACAATTGTACCTTTTCCCGATTTTTTTACCGATAAGGTACATTATAAGAATATAAGGTACATTCCGCCTTTGGTTGAACGAGTTCAGTTCCTTAACAAGTAGTAAACAGAGACTATATATTCTATAGACTTTGCATCAGAAACACTCGAGAGATTCCACTCAGAGATTCGGATGTCAAGATGGGCACGGCGAAAAAACGGTGGCCAGGCGAACTAAAGCGCATGGCGTCGATAAAGTTATGTTGCTAGGGTTTGTTTATAGACTCTAGAACTACAAAACTTTATCGAGAAGCCATGTTTATTTTATTTTTTTCGTCGAAATACTACGCTTGTTTGTTTACATTTTTTTGCATGCTTTTTGTTGTTGTTCAACTGTCTCACTTTTGCAGGATTTTCTTTACTGCTTTGGCTGCATTTCATTCATTGATTGATCGCCAGAAAAGTTATATTTTTGCAATTTTTCTATTTCAATGGAGCTATAGAAAAATCGTAATTTTGTAACTTTTTAAATACTGATTCGATTGAAATGCACCCAAAGACAAAACTGTAGATAATTTTATTATCTTTAAAACGGCATCAAAAATTATTTTTTAACTATATTCATTCATGTTTTTTGCTTAAAATTTTTTCATGGTTTTGTTCTTGCTCAACGTTTGTAGTTTTGCAGGATTTTATTTACTGTTTTGCCTGCATTTCATTGACCGCCAGAAAAGTTATATTTTTGCGATTTTGTCTAACTCAATGGAGCTATAGAAAATCGTAATTCTGTAACTTTTTAAATTCTGATTGGATTGAAATGCATCCAAGGACAAAACTGTAGATAATTTTATTACCTTTAAAACGGCATCAAAAATTATTTTCTAACTATATTTATTCATGTTTTTTAAAAAAACTTTTTTTGCATGGTTTTTCAGTTGTACAGAATTTTCTTAGCTGCTTTGGATGCATTTCATTGATCGGTAGAAAAGTTATATTTATGCGATTTTGTCTACTTATCTGAAATGAATAAGCTATGGAAAAATCGCTGTAACTTTTTTAATACTGCTTGGATTGAAATGCACCCAAGGACAAAATTATAGATTATTTCATCACCTATAAAATGACATCAAAAATTATTTTTTTACTATTCATTGAGCGTCAGAAAAGTTATACTTACTCGATTTTGTAATTATATCTCATATTATGAAGCTAAAGAAAAACGCTGTAACTTTTTTTATTCTAATTGAGTTACTACCCAAGGCATCTAAAATTATTTTTTTACTAAATTAACTATTTTTATTTCAATATTTCAATTATTTTTATTATATTGTATCTATCTACCTATGTTTATATATCCACTCGTTAGCTACCTAAATTACAAACATTATTCATTAAATATTTTCTTTGCTGTTACAAATACAGACAAAATTTTATTGAATGCATGCATTAAAGTGTTTTTACATAAAATAACACTTATCAAATCATGCCAAAGAAATGGAACAGAAGAGTATTGTTTAAAGTTTTTTAAATACTGCAAAAAATATTTGTATAAATGTTTTATTCAAAATATGTAGGTATATAAAAACATTTTCTAAAAAAGGAAATAAATACAATAAAATTGATCAAGACACTTGTAAATATTTACAAAAATATAATAAAATTACGAATTGTGCAGTGCATGCAACAGTTTCAAAAAAGTAATGAAATTGAATGTTCATATTGGACCTAAAAGCAGTTACAACATGTTTAAGCATGTTTTGCATATGTTTTACAAATTTTTTTACAAAAGACTTTTTAAGATTAAAAAGCTTTTTAATTATTGCTCGTTTACAAGCTGTTATAAAATATTTTTATGAATACGGCTGTAAAAATTTACATCCATAATAAAATAAAAATACTTACAAAAGTAGAAAAATACTTCTTAGTAGAAGCAAAAAAAAAAAAAAATGAATAAAAGCACGAGAAACACATTGCTTCCAAAAAAAAAAGGTCCATTCAGCAGCTAGTTGCACAGTGCTGAGAGGTCGACCAATGGATTTAACTATTGTGATAGCAGAAACTTTCATAAAAATAACAAAAATTCAATCAGACGGACTATGGACTTCGGACAGACGGACTTAGGCAACAACATCGATTTCCGACAGCAAATTAACTCGGATAAACATTTGGACAGACTAACAGACTGACAGACAAAAAGAGAAAAGGACAAACAGAAGAAGTAGTTGGATATAAGTTAAAGATATTTTTTATATTTTATCTTTTTAAAAAAGTGCATCAGAGAAAACTCTGATGCGTTTTATTTGAGTTCTTTTTCTAAACTAAACTTAACAATTTTTATACTTATTATTCTAACTTATTCTCTGCTCTGCTTGTTTATTGTTGTTATTGTTGTTTGGTTTTGCTGACGCAGCGATCCCACGATGTGCATGTGAACGGATGGGCTGTAGACATGCCGTCAGCATAAATGGTATGCGCGTGTCGCTAGTTTTTAGAATGAATGAAGTTAACTCTTCCCTCCTTAAGTGCGAACGTCCTCGTTCGGAATCCATAAGTTGGGAATATCCTGAATTTCTATGGTTCTAGGTGTGGGGACTGGTGGTTGATCCTGGATAACGTTGGTTATGTTTATAGGATGTTTTCTTTTTGACCAACATATTTTCACGAGCAGTATTAATGTTGGACATATTACAATTAATATCAATCCGAAATTCATTGTTAGGTTGAGGTTTTCTTCCTTTTTAGCAAATCTATGTGTTTAGTATTTTCGATATGGAGTTCTTTAATGCTCTCTAAAGTAAGTATTTCTTCGATTTTCTCTGCTATCTTCGTTGGTTGAAGAATCGCTGGTAGCGGTTTGTATCCAACAGAATCCTTGGCTGCATAACGTTGTGCGCCTATTTCTATAGTTGCATTGTTGTACTGTATGACATAGCTTCCGTTTAGGTCCATTGGTTTTTCGTTGATTAATAATCTTCCTTCGAATTGATTAAGTAGGATTATTCCAGGTGCAATACTATCTATTATTGGAATATGTTGATTGTTAATGTGCGTACAAGTTGTCGGTTCGCCATTTAGTAAATGAGGAATGCAGGAAGAGTTGCTTATATCTATAACGTCTTTATAACTACAAAGTTTTAGATTTTCTATAATTCTACAATTATTTTTAATATTTAAAATCTTATTTTCGCATTTTAAAATTTTTTCACATTCAATTTTATTTATTAATTTACCCTTTCTTATAGGTTTTAAAAGAATTTCTTCGCATAATTTTTCATCTGTTATTGGAATTTTCATTATATAAATCAACATAGAATTGTTAGTTGCAATGCTTACATCTGCATATTGCATTGTTTCTTCTAAATTAATATACGGAATATTATCATTTTCTATTACTTCCTTAATTTTTTTAATTTCTTCGTTTCCCAAAATGTGGGAATTACTGACATTTGCTTTCGACCACTGAATGGCATTAATTAAATTTACCATTTCTTCTTTCAATATTTGTATCTGATACATTGTAATTATTCCAATTACTTGTTGAATATTGTCTTCATTTTTAATGACTTTATTGGACAGCATTGTAATATTATTAATTTTTTCAATAATTAATTTATTTATTACGACTTGGTTATTATTGTTCTGTAAAACGTTATTAATCTTAGCTTTTATAATCTCAAAATCTTTATGATCTGGGCTACCTGATATCCATTTCCAGGCAGACCCTATCATCTCAATATGTCTCTTATATCGATTATTTCTAGACTTAACTTTAAGTCTGTTTAAAGTTAACGGGACATTCGACTGCAGGAATAAGATCATGACCAGAGCTTTCGTTGCTATGTTGCGTCATGGTTAATGAATTGACTTGGCTTACAATTGGTGGTCTAGACAAGGCATCGGCTACAATATTAGTTCTGCCGGGCTTATAAAATAAACTGTAATTATATTCTTCTAAGATGGATTTCCATCTTTTCATCTTTGCATTTGTATTCTTATTACTTAAAGCAAATGTGAGGGGTTGGTGGTCGGTGAAGATTTTTATTTTTGCTGTGCCATAAAGATAGTTGCGAAAAGATTTTAGAGCCCAAATGATGGCTAACATCTCTTTTTCGTTGGCCGCATAGCTCTCTTCCGTTTTGCTAAGAGCTTTTGATATGAAGGATATTGGTCTATTGTCCTGTTCTAAGACTGCACCTAGTGCATAGTTAGATGCGTCGGTTGTCAGGTGGAATTCTTTTGTGAAATCTGGATATGCTAAAATAATGTCTTCTGATATAAGGCTGTTTTTAATTTTTTGAAAAGATTCTAATGCTTCGTCACCAAGATGTATAGCAATTTTTTTCGACTTATGTTTGGACGCTCGTCCGTCTTCCCCCCTTAAGAGGTTTGTTAGAGGTTTTGCTAGACTAGCAAAGCCTTTTACAAATCGTCGATAATAATTCGCAAGACCGAGGAAGGATCTCAGATCTTTAATAGTCTTTGGGATAGGAAAGTTGGCTATGGCTTCAACTTTTTTCGGGTTTGTCTTTATACCGTCTGCTGTGATTAAGAAACCTAGAAATTCAACTTGTTGTTTTAAAAATTCGCACTTGTCTAATTGTACTTTCATTCGTGCGTTCTGTAAAGTATGGAATATTGTTTGAATGTTTTCAAAATGAGACTTTTCATCCTTGCTAAAGATGATTATATCATCAATATACACGTAACATATCTTTCCGATATGATCGCGAAGGATGTCATCTAATGTTCTTTGAAAGATTGAAGGTGCGTTCTTCAATCCGAATGGTAAGCGTGTAAATTCATATTTGCCGTAATTGACGGAAAAAGCTGTCTTTTCGATATCGGATTCCTTGAGTGGAATTTGATGAAAGCCACTTTTTAAATCAATTGTCGTAAATAGTTTGTTATTGCCTAGTTGTGAGATAACTTCGTTAATGTCGGGTATAGGATACCTATCTGAAACTGTCACTTCGTTCAGCTTACGGTAGTCAACTACCATTCTGTATTTCTTTTCGTTTGAAGCGTCTAGTTTCTTCGGTACAATCCATACCGGTGCATTGTAAGGTGATCGGGATTTTCTAATTATTCCGTCTTCTAAAAGTTTTTGAATTTCATTTTCTATTACATCTTTTAGTGCCATAGGATATGGATAATGTTTTGAATAAACTGGTGTGTCAGTTGTTGTCCGAATCTCGCCTTTAACTCTTGTAGTGTAAGTCAACTTTTCGTCTGGTTCAGAAAATAGGTCTTTAAATTGATTAGTTAGGATATTTATGGATTGTTTCTGTGCTTCTGTCATGTGTTCGTTGCGTATATTAATAGAATTAACGGAGGGTGAAGGGTGTTGTTTTAAATCGATTTTTCTTCCATTTCCAAGTATCATATAATTCTTTTTAGAGTGGATTACTGCCGAAAGTTCTCTAAGACTGTCATTTCCTAAAATGGCGTGGAATGACTTCAGTGAAGGTAATAGAAAGAATTTTATTTTGCAATTATTCATATTAAAAAGGTTTGCTTCGACATAATGTGTTATTTTAACATTGCCTGCAATAGAGCTTGCGAAATACGGATTATTATTAGGTTTTGGATTTGGTGCGAATGAGGGTTGTATATAATTTTTGCTTGAGTCCGTATCTATTAATATTTTCATTACTTCGCCGCTCCCCAATTTGCATTCGAAGTATGGCAAAGAGGAGCTGTTTATTCTAAAAAATTAATATCTAGAAATTCTACTGGTTCGTTGGTGTCAGATGGAACTTCCTGGTATTGATCGTATTGTTCGTTCTGAATGTCTTCTGGATATGTTTGATTAGGTTCTTGGTTGTTATTGACGTTTATGTGGAAATTCCTTTGGAATTTGTTTTGTCTAGGCCATTGTTGAGACGAGTCTAAAGGTCTTTTACCAAAGTGCTGGTTTTGAGTGGGGCGATTAATGTAGTTTACTGCTCTGCTTTGGATTGTGTTATCCACTTCCATTGGTTCTGGACGTGGTTGCGGTTTTGGTGCAAAAGGTCTTTGTTGGAATACACCTCTGTGCTGTGGTTGAAATCCTTGTTGGAAAGTGTAATTATTATTAAAAGGACGTTGTTGTATGAAATTTCTTTGGAATGGTGCTTGGAGATTTTGTCTAGGGAAATTATTTTGTGGGAAGTGTGCTAAATGAGGGTAAAATACTTGATTTCTTTGTTGTGGATGGTAAGTGTTTTTTCGAGGAGGCAACGGTGGTGCATGGTTTTCAAATCTTCTCCCATTGTTGTTACTATTACTATTATTGTTGTGACTATTATTGACATATTGTCCTCTGAATTGTTGGTTCTCTAGTTTTTGACATAAATGGAGGGCTTGCGGTAAATCGGTTGGCTCTCTCATGGCTAGTAGTCTTGGCAAATCGCCATTTAAACCACGTATGAACGTGTCCAACGCTTTATTTCTATAAGATTCAGTTAAAACTCTTTCTGCTTCGCGTGTTGTACCTAAACATGAAATTTTATTCAGGATGAGAGAAAAGTGTGCATACACTTTTTGGTAAAATTCGTGAATGGTTTGGCCTCGCTGAGTAAGAGCTGCCATTTGATACTCCAGTGTCCCTATGTCACGTTTGTCTGCGTAGTGTGTAGTAAGGCATTGTTTTATAGCTTGCCAGTTAAGAGGAGTGTTATAGGATTCCAGTACTGTGTTGGCTTCACCTATAACTTTATTTCTGACTACGCTCAATATACCGTAGTATTTAGAGCTTCCCTTTAAACATTCGTAAAGGTCCATTATTCTATCTACACTTTTTTTCCAGGCACTAAATTCGGAAGGGTTTCCAGAGAAGTCACGCAATGAGCGTACTATATCAGGAATTTTGTCTAATTCCTGTAGGTTGCTATTATCATTGATTTGTTCGTCTGTTAAAGTAATAGAATTTGGATTAAGAATTTGTTGCACTATTTCTGTGCACTGTCTCGTTAGTGTGTCCTGTACCATTGACCTAATGAGGGTTTCTAAGTCTGGGTTTATGACTGGTCTCTGGGCGTTATTAGATGGAGTAGGTTGGTTTGGATTAAGGACGGGAGGTCTTATGACTGGATTACTCATTTTGATGAATTTTTTATTTTTTCTTTGTTGTTTAAAATTACAAAATTATTTGAGATATAAAATTTTTGATTACAATCAAAATAAATTTCTTAAAATTTAAGTTTTACAATTTTCAGGTAGTCTTAGAAATAACTTACAAGTTAAAGATGATGAGCAGCATTCTTCTATTAGAGTTGTATTCAATGGTTCCTTTCAATTAAATTCGATGTTCGAATCGGTAATCGTTTCGATGCTCGCTTTTTTAATTTAATTTGTCCTTTTAGTGTTCGATTTTAATTTTTCTTTTTCAATTTAATTTTTCTGTCCACTTAAATCTTGATTTTTTTCTTTTTATTTTTCTTTTTAGTGTTCACTTAAATCTTAATTTTTCTTTTTTAATTTTTATTTTTCTTTTTAGTGTTCACTTTTTATTTTAATTTTTCTTTTTTTATTTAATATTTATTTTTAGTGTTCACTTTAATTTTAATTTAAATCTTTTTGTCAGTGTTCACTTTAATACTAATTTTCCTTTCTTAATTTTTCTTTTTAGTGTCACTTTAAATTTAATTTCTCTTTTTTAATTATAATTTTTCTTCTTAGTGTTCATTTCAATCTTAATTTTTATTTTTTAATTTAATTCTTCTTTTTAATCTTCACTTTAATTTTAATTTTTCTTCTTTATAATGTTCACTTTATTTTTAATTTTTATTTTTTAATTTAAGTCTTCTCTTTAATTATAATTTTTCTTCTTTATAATGTTCACTTTATTTTTAATTTTTATTATTTTTTTTTATTATTCTAAGTTCGGTGGAGCCGCTAACGGGTTTTTACCGCGTTTCCCTTTTGCAAAAGCTACTAGGGGGCTTCGTTTCTCCACACTCACACTAAACTCACCAAAAATAACGCTTCGCGAAAAAAAATTTTTTCACCACGAAATTCGGTCAAAATATTTTTTCTTTTTATTCCCGGAGCGAATACTTGTGCTTTTTAAGGACTTTGCCGCTTTTCCGGGTCCCACTGCTCGGGCGCCAGTTAAAGATATTTTTTATATTTTATCTTTTTAAAAAAGTGCATCAGAGAAAACTCTGATGCGTTTTATTTGAGTTCTTTTTCTAAACTAAACTTAACAATTTTTATACTTATTATTCTAACTTATTCTCTGCTCTGCTTGTTTATTGTTGTTATTGTTGTTTGGTTTTGCTGACGCAGCGATCCCACGATGTGCATGTGAACGGATGGGCTGTAGACATGCCGTCAGCATAAATGGTATGCGCGTGTCGCTAGTTTTTAGAATGAATGAAGTTAACTTATATGTAACTCATTTTTTTTTATCTTTTCAGCGTGTTTTGATGTTTTGGTTTCTTATTTCTTGCTACAGAAATATCTTATTTCTTGCTAAATATACAAAACATTGATTTTCGTATTTCAATATTTTATTACTTAATTTTACAATTTCTTGTTTTATTATTTTAATATTTATTTAATTCTATTTTCATACTTTTAAGATTTAAAATTTTAAATATATAAAAACGAAAACAAAAAACACATAAGAACACTGAAAATAATAAAAAATTGAGTTACAAATTTCTAACTATCTCTTCCATTTGTTTAAAACTTTCAACAGTTTAAAAATCTTAAAAATATGAAACAAAATTTTAAAAAAATCAAATTATAACTACAATTTAACAAAAATTGTAAAATTAATAAATAAAAATTGAAATGTGAAAATCAGTATTATTTATAAAAATTAATTAAAATTTTTTATATATTTTATTTTATTCTTTAAGTGTAAGAATAAAATAAAAAGTATAGTTTTAGCAGCATATAAACGCATCAATAAAAAATAAGTAATCAATAAATTAAATCAAATAAAATTAAAAAAGTCCATTCCTTAGTTTTCAGTTTTATATTTTATTTTTACTTATATTTATTTATATATCGTCGTTGCGCATACAAAAAAGGTTATGTGTAAAATAACGATTTTTTTTTATTTTACCATTTAATAGCCATATGTATGCCCCATCTACTCACCACATGGTTTTTTGATATTTTTATTGGTTCAGAAGTTAGCGAATGTGAAAGTTAGCTGCCTATGTGAAAATAGTATTGAAATTGTTAAAAACCAAAAATGTTTTTTTCGTCTCCTGAAAAATTGTTCAAAAACACATAACCTTTTTTGTATGCGCAACGACGATATATTTTTCTTGTATGAAATTTATATTTTTTATTTTGACTTTTGACACTTTTTAATTTTTATATTTTATTTCAATAGGTTTATTTAAGCACTTTCATTTTTATATAATTTTCTCACAATTTTTATAAAATGGCATTGTTGAAATTATTATTTATGTTTTATTTAAACTGTTATATTTTTTTAACAAGTTTTTAGTTTTTGCGTTTTATTTAAAATTTATTTTTAATGTTGTTTGTTGTATAAATTTGCTTTTAGTTTTTTAATTTCACTTTTATTTTTAATTCTATTTATTTTTTTAATTTTATTTTATTTTGTTAAATTTTTCGAACTTTAACTTTAATATTATGATAAGTAATTTATTATTTGAAATATTTAAAATAAGTTTTTTATTTAATAACAAAATATTTTTAATAAAATTAAGTCCGAAAATTTTATATAAAACTAATTGGATCTTAAGGCCATAATTTTAAAATATTTTTTCTTGTTCATTATAGTGTAATTGATTTAAAGTTTATTTACTATAACAAACAAGGTATATTTAATTTATTTATATATTTTTATCGCATATTTTGGTGACAATAAGGCAAATACAGCAGCAACAAGACTTATTATTCTAGCTTGCGATTGTCCTGAGTGGCAACTAGATCAAATATATTTATTATGAAATAAATTATATTTATTATATTGGTTCAGAAAGGGTGCATTTAGATATATAGATATATTAAGTTAAGATAAGTTAAAATAAAATTAATAAATTTAGCAAAAAAAGAATTTTTGATGTCATTTTAAAGGTGGTAAAATGATCTACAATTTTATCCTTGGGTGGATTTCAATTCAAACTGAATGTAAAAAGTTACAGCGATTTTCCTATAGCTTCATCGAGATAGACAAAATCGCAAAAATATAAAATTTCTGACGATCGCCAAATATTAAGCTAAAAATCCTAGCGAAACAAAAACCTGCAGAAAAACAAAGAAAGAAGAGCAACAACAAAAACCATGCAGAAAAAATTTAAACAAACAAGCCGTCCGTCGGCATAGAATTCCTATGAATACAAATATAGACATGGCTTTACGACAATTTTGTTGATAAAGTTTTGTAGTTCTAGAGTCTATAAACAAACCCTAGCAATATAACTTTATCGACGCCATGCGCTTTAGTTCGCCTGGCCACCGTTTTTTCGCCGTGCCCATCTTGACATCCGAATCTCTGAGTGGAATCTCTCGAGTGTTTCTGATGCAAAGTCTGTAGAATATATAGTCTCTGTAGTAAATTTAACAACTACTTGCTTTAAGCAGAGACTATATATTCTATAGACTTTGCATCAGAAACACTCGAGAGATTCCACTCAGAGATTCGGATGTCAAGATGGGCACGGCGAAAAAACGGTGGCCAGGCGAACTAAAGCGCATGGCGTCGATAAAGTTATGTTGCTAGGGTTTGTTTATAGACTCTAGAACTACAAAACTTTATCGAGAAGCCATGTTTATTTTATTTTTTTCGTCGAAATACTACGCTTGTTTGTTTACATTTTTTTGCATGCTTTTTGTTGTTGTTCAACTGTCTCACTTTTGCAGGATTTTCTTTACTGCTTTGGCTGCATTTCATTCATTGATTGATCGCCAGAAAAGTTATATTTTTGCAATTTTTCTATTTCAATGGAGCTATAGAAAAATCGTAATTTTGTAACTTTTTAAATACTGATTCGATTGAAATGCACCCAAAGACAAAACTGTAGATAATTTTATTATCTTTAAAACGGCATCAAAAATTATTTTTTAACTATATTCATTCATGTTTTTTGCTTAAAATTTTTTCATGGTTTTGTTCTTGCTCAACGTTTGTAGTTTTGCAGGATTTTATTTACTGTTTTGCCTGCATTTCATTGACCGCCAGAAAAGTTATATTTTTGCGATTTTGTCTAACTCAATGGAGCTATAGAAAATCGTAATTCTGTAACTTTTTAAATTCTGATTGGATTGAAATGCATCCAAGGACAAAACTGTAGATAATTTTATTACCTTTAAAACGGCATCAAAAATTATTTTCTAACTATATTTATTCATGTTTTTTAAAAAAACTTTTTTTGCATGGTTTTTCAGTTGTACAGAATTTTCTTAGCTGCTTTGGATGCATTTCATTGATCGGTAGAAAAGTTATATTTATGCGATTTTGTCTACTTATCTGAAATGAATAAGCTATGGAAAAATCGCTGTAACTTTTTTAATACTGCTTGGATTGAAATGCACCCAAGGACAAAATTATAGATTATTTCATCACCTATAAAATGACATCAAAAATTATTTTTTTACTATTCATTGAGCGTCAGAAAAGTTATACTTACTCGATTTTGTAATTATATCTCATATTATGAAGCTAAAGAAAAACGCTGTAACTTTTTTTATTCTAATTGAGTTACTACCCAAGGCATCTAAAATTATTTTTTTACTAAATTAACTATTTTTATTTCAATATTTCAATTATTTTTATTATATTGTATCTATCTACCTATGTTTATATATCCACTCGTTAGCTACCTAAATTACAAACATTATTCATTAAATATTTTCTTTGCTGTTACAAATACAGACAAAATTTTATTGAATGCATGCATTAAAGTGTTTTTACATAAAATAACACTTATCAAATCATGCCAAAGAAATGGAACAGAAGAGTATTGTTTAAAGTTTTTTAAATACTGCAAAAAATATTTGTATAAATGTTTTATTCAAAATATGTAGGTATATAAAAACATTTTCTAAAAAAGGAAATAAATACAATAAAATTGATCAAGACACTTGTAAATATTTACAAAAATATAATAAAATTACGAATTGTGCAGTGCATGCAACAGTTTCAAAAAAGTAATGAAATTGAATGTTCATATTGGACCTAAAAGCAGTTACAACATGTTTAAGCATGTTTTGCATATGTTTTACAAATTTTTTTACAAAAGACTTTTTAAGATTAAAAAGCTTTTTAATTATTGCTCGTTTACAAGCTGTTATAAAATATTTTTATGAATACGGCTGTAAAAATTTACATCCATAATAAAATAAAAATACTTACAAAAGTAGAAAAATACTTCTTAGTAGAAGCAAAAAAAAAAAAAAATGAATAAAAGCACGAGAAACACATTGCTTCCAAAAAAAAAAGGTCCATTCAGCAGCTAGTTGCACAGTGCTGAGAGGTCGACCAATGGATTTAACTATTGTGATAGCAGAAACTTTCATAAAAATAACAAAAATTCAATCAGACGGACTATGGACTTCGGACAGACGGACTTAGGCAACAACATCGATTTCCGACAGCAAATTAACTCGGATAAACATTTGGACAGACTAACAGACTGACAGACAAAAAGAGAAAAGGACAAACAGAAGAAGTAGTTGGATATAAGTTAAAGATATTTTTTATATTTTATCTTTTTAAAAAAGTGCATCAGAGAAAACTCTGATGCGTTTTATTTGAGTTCTTTTTCTAAACTAAACTTAACAATTTTTATACTTATTATTCTAACTTATTCTCTGCTCTGCTTGTTTATTGTTGTTATTGTTGTTTGGTTTTGCTGACGCAGCGATCCCACGATGTGCATGTGAACGGATGGGCTGTAGACATGCCGTCAGCATAAATGGTATGCGCGTGTCGCTAGTTTTTAGAATGAATGAAGTTAACTCTTCCCTCCTTAAGTGCGAACGTCCTCGTTCGGAATCCATAAGTTGGGAATATCCTGAATTTCTATGGTTCTAGGTGTGGGGACTGGTGGTTGATCCTGGATAACGTTGGTTATGTTTATAGGATGTTTTCTTTTTGACCAACATATTTTCACGAGCAGTATTAATGTTGGACATATTACAATTAATATCAATCCGAAATTCATTGTTAGGTAGAGGTTTTCTTCCTTTTTAGCAAATCTATGTGTTTAGTATTTTCGATATGGAGTTCTTTAATGCTCTCTAAAGTAAGTATTTCTTCGATTTTCTCTGCTATCTTCGTTGGTTGAAGAATCGCTGGTAGCGGTTTGTATCCAACAGAATCCTTGGCTGCATAACGTTGTGCGCCTATTTCTATAGTTGCATTGTTGTACTGTATGACATAGCTTCCGTTTAGGTCCATTGGTTTTTCGTTGATTAATAATCTTCCTTCGAATTGATTAAGTAGGATTATTCCAGGTGCAATACTATCTATTATTGGAATATGTTGATTGTTAATGTGCGTACAAGTTGTCGGTTCGCCATTTAGTAAATGAGGAATGCAGGAAGAGTTGCTTATATCTATAACGTCTTTATAACTACAAAGTTTTAGATTTTCTATAATTCTACAATTATTTTTAATATTTAAAATCTTATTTTCGCATTTTAAAATTTTTTCACATTCAATTTTATTTATTAATTTACCCTTTCTTATAGGTTTTAAAAGAATTTCTTCGCATAATTTTTCATCTGTTATTGGAATTTTCATTATATAAATCAACATAGAATTGTTAGTTGCAATGCTTACATCTGCATATTGCATTGTTTCTTCTAAATTAATATACGGAATATTATCATTTTCTATTACTTCCTTAATTTTTTTAATTTCTTCGTTTCCCAAAATGTGGGAATTACTGACATTTGCTTTCGACCACTGAATGGCATTAATTAAATTTACCATTTCTTCTTTCAATATTTGTATCTGATACATTGTAATTATTCCAATTACTTGTTGAATATTGTCTTCATTTTTAATGACTTTATTGGACAGCATTGTAATATTATTAATTTTTTCAATAATTAATTTATTTATTACGACTTGGTTATTATTGTTCTGTAAAACGTTATTAATCTTAGCTTTTATAATCTCAAAATCTTTATGATCTGGGCTACCTGATATCCATTTCCAGGCAGACCCTATCATCTCAATATGTCTCTTATATCGATTATTTCTAGACTTAACTTTAAGTCTGTTTAAAGTTAACGGGACATTCGACTGCAGGAATAAGATCATGACCAGAGCTTTCGTTGCTATGTTGCGTCATGGTTAATGAATTGACTTGGCTTACAATTGGTGGTCTAGACAAGGCATCGGCTACAATATTAGTTCTGCCGGGCTTATAAAATAAACTGTAATTATATTCTTCTAAGATGGATTTCCATCTTTTCATCTTTGCATTTGTATTCTTATTACTTAAAGCAAATGTGAGGGGTTGGTGGTCGGTGAAGATTTTTATTTTTGCTGTGCCATAAAGATAGTTGCGAAAAGATTTTAGAGCCCAAATGATGGCTAACATCTCTTTTTCGTTGGCCGCATAGCTCTCTTCCGTTTTGCTAAGAGCTTTTGATATGAAGGATATTGGTCTATTGTCCTGTTCTAAGACTGCACCTAGTGCATAGTTAGATGCGTCGGTTGTCAGGTGGAATTCTTTTGTGAAATCTGGATATGCTAAAATAATGTCTTCTGATATAAGGCTGTTTTTAATTTTTTGAAAAGATTCTAATGCTTCGTCACCAAGATGTATAGCAATTTTTTTCGACTTATGTTTGGACGCTCGTCCGTCTTCCCCCCTTAAGAGGTTTGTTAGAGGTTTTGCTAGACTAGCAAAGCCTTTTACAAATCGTCGATAATAATTCGCAAGACCGAGGAAGGATCTCAGATCTTTAATAGTCTTTGGGATAGGAAAGTTGGCTATGGCTTCAACTTTTTTCGGGTTTGTCTTTATACCGTCTGCTGTGATTAAGAAACCTAGAAATTCAACTTGTTGTTTTAAAAATTCGCACTTGTCTAATTGTACTTTCATTCGTGCGTTCTGTAAAGTATGGAATATTGTTTGAATGTTTTCAAAATGAGACTTTTCATCCTTGCTAAAGATGATTATATCATCAATATACACGTAACATATCTTTCCGATATGATCGCGAAGGATGTCATCTAATGTTCTTTGAAAGATTGAAGGTGCGTTCTTCAATCCGAATGGTAAGCGTGTAAATTCATATTTGCCGTAATTGACGGAAAAAGCTGTCTTTTCGATATCGGATTCCTTGAGTGGAATTTGATGAAAGCCACTTTTTAAATCAATTGTCGTAAATAGTTTGTTATTGCCTAGTTGTGAGATAACTTCGTTAATGTCGGGTATAGGATACCTATCTGAAACTGTCACTTCGTTCAGCTTACGGTAGTCAACTACCATTCTGTATTTCTTTTCGTTTGAAGCGTCTAGTTTCTTCGGTACAATCCATACCGGTGCATTGTAAGGTGATCGGGATTTTCTAATTATTCCGTCTTCTAAAAGTTTTTGAATTTCATTTTCTATTACATCTTTTAGTGCCATAGGATATGGATAATGTTTTGAATAAACTGGTGTGTCAGTTGTTGTCCGAATCTCGCCTTTAACTCTTGTAGTGTAAGTCAACTTTTCGTCTGGTTCAGAAAATAGGTCTTTAAATTGATTAGTTAGGATATTTATGGATTGTTTCTGTGCTTCTGTCATGTGTTCGTTGCGTATATTAATAGAATTAACGGAGGGTGAAGGGTGTTGTTTTAAATCGATTTTTCTTCCATTTCCAAGTATCATATAATTCTTTTTAGAGTGGATTACTGCCGAAAGTTCTCTAAGACTGTCATTTCCTAAAATGGCGTGGAATGACTTCAGTGAAGGTAATAGAAAGAATTTTATTTTGCAATTATTCATATTAAAAAGGTTTGCTTCGACATAATGTGTTATTTTAACATTGCCTGCAATAGAGCTTGCGAAATACGGATTATTATTAGGTTTTGGATTTGGTGCGAATGAGGGTTGTATATAATTTTTGCTTGAGTCCGTATCTATTAATATTTTCATTACTTCGCCGCTCCCCAATTTGCATTCGAAGTATGGCAAAGAGGAGCTGTTTATTCTAAAAAATTAATATCTAGAAATTCTACTGGTTCGTTGGTGTCAGATGGAACTTCCTGGTATTGATCGTATTGTTCGTTCTGAATGTCTTCTGGATATGTTTGATTAGGTTCTTGGTTGTTATTGACGTTTATGTGGAAATTCCTTTGGAATTTGTTTTGTCTAGGCCATTGTTGAGACGAGTCTAAAGGTCTTTTACCAAAGTGCTGGTTTTGAGTGGGGCGATTAATGTAGTTTACTGCTCTGCTTTGGATTGTGTTATCCACTTCCATTGGTTCTGGACGTGGTTGCGGTTTTGGTGCAAAAGGTCTTTGTTGGAATACACCTCTGTGCTGTGGTTGAAATCCTTGTTGGAAAGTGTAATTATTATTAAAAGGACGTTGTTGTATGAAATTTCTTTGGAATGGTGCTTGGAGATTTTGTCTAGGGAAATTATTTTGTGGGAAGTGTGCTAAATGAGGGTAAAATACTTGATTTCTTTGTTGTGGATGGTAAGTGTTTTTTCGAGGAGGCAACGGTGGTGCATGGTTTTCAAATCTTCTCCCATTGTTGTTACTATTACTATTATTGTTGTGACTATTATTGACATATTGTCCTCTGAATTGTTGGTTCTCTAGTTTTTGACATAAATGGAGGGCTTGCGGTAAATCGGTTGGCTCTCTCATGGCTAGTAGTCTTGGCAAATCGCCATTTAAACCACGTATGAACGTGTCCAACGCTTTATTTCTATAAGATTCAGTTAAAACTCTTTCTGCTTCGCGTGTTGTACCTAAACATGAAATTTTATTCAGGATGAGAGAAAAGTGTGCATACACTTTTTGGTAAAATTCGTGAATGGTTTGGCCTCGCTGAGTAAGAGCTGCCATTTGATACTCCAGTGTCCCTATGTCACGTTTGTCTGCGTAGTGTGTAGTAAGGCATTGTTTTATAGCTTGCCAGTTAAGAGGAGTGTTATAGGATTCCAGTACTGTGTTGGCTTCACCTATAACTTTATTTCTGACTACGCTCAATATACCGTAGTATTTAGAGCTTCCCTTTAAACATTCGTAAAGGTCCATTATTCTATCTACACTTTTTTTCCAGGCACTAAATTCGGAAGGGTTTCCAGAGAAGTCACGCAATGAGCGTACTATATCAGGAATTTTGTCTAATTCCTGTAGGTTGCTATTATCATTGATTTGTTCGTCTGTTAAAGTAATAGAATTTGGATTAAGAATTTGTTGCACTATTTCTGTGCACTGTCTCGTTAGTGTGTCCTGTACCATTGACCTAATGAGGGTTTCTAAGTCTGGGTTTATGACTGGTCTCTGGGCGTTATTAGATGGAGTAGGTTGGTTTGGATTAAGGACGGGAGGTCTTATGACTGGATTACTCATTTTGATGAATTTTTTATTTTTTCTTTGTTGTTTAAAATTACAAAATTATTTGAGATATAAAATTTTTGATTACAATCAAAATAAATTTCTTAAAATTTAAGTTTTACAATTTTCAGGTAGTCTTAGAAATAACTTACAAGTTAAAGATGATGAGCAGCATTCTTCTATTAGAGTTGTATTCAATGGTTCCTTTCAATTAAATTCGATGTTCGAATCGGTAATCGTTTCGATGCTCGCTTTTTTAATTTAATTTGTCCTTTTAGTGTTCGATTTTAATTTTTCTTTTTCAATTTAATTTTTCTGTCCACTTAAATCTTGATTTTTTTCTTTTTATTTTTCTTTTTAGTGTTCACTTAAATCTTAATTTTTCTTTTTTAATTTTTATTTTTCTTTTTAGTGTTCACTTTTTATTTTAATTTTTCTTTTTTTATTTAATATTTATTTTTAGTGTTCACTTTAATTTTAATTTAAATCTTTTTGTCAGTGTTCACTTTAATACTAATTTTCCTTTCTTAATTTTTCTTTTTAGTGTCACTTTAAATTTAATTTCTCTTTTTTAATTATAATTTTTCTTCTTAGTGTTCATTTCAATCTTAATTTTTATTTTTTAATTTAATTCTTCTTTTTAATCTTCACTTTAATTTTAATTTTTCTTCTTTATAATGTTCACTTTATTTTTAATTTTTATTTTTTAATTTAAGTCTTCTCTTTAATTATAATTTTTCTTCTTTATAATGTTCACTTTATTTTTAATTTTTATTATTTTTTTTTATTATTCTAAGTTCGGTGGAGCCGCTAACGGGTTTTTACCGCGTTTCCCTTTTGCAAAAGCTACTAGGGGGCTTCGTTTCTCCACACTCACACTAAACTCACCAAAAATAACGCTTCGCGAAAAAAAATTTTTTCACCACGAAATTCGGTCAAAATATTTTTTCTTTTTATTCCCGGAGCGAATACTTGTGCTTTTTAAGGACTTTGCCGCTTTTCCGGGTCCCACTGCTCGGGCGCCAGTTAAAGATATTTTTTATATTTTATCTTTTTAAAAAAGTGCATCAGAGAAAACTCTGATGCGTTTTATTTGAGTTCTTTTTCTAAACTAAACTTAACAATTTTTATACTTATTATTCTAACTTATTCTCTGCTCTGCTTGTTTATTGTTGTTATTGTTGTTTGGTTTTGCTGACGCAGCGATCCCACGATGTGCATGTGAACGGATGGGCTGTAGACATGCCGTCAGCATAAATGGTATGCGCGTGTCGCTAGTTTTTAGAATGAATGAAGTTAACTTATATGTAACTCATTTTTTTTTATCTTTTCAGCGTGTTTTGATGTTTTGGTTTCTTATTTCTTGCTACAGAAATATCTTATTTCTTGCTAAATATACAAAACATTGATTTTCGTATTTCAATATTTTATTACTTAATTTTACAATTTCTTGTTTTATTATTTTAATATTTATTTAATTCTATTTTCATACTTTTAAGATTTAAAATTTTAAATATATAAAAACGAAAACAAAAAACACATAAGAACACTGAAAATAATAAAAAATTGAGTTACAAATTTCTAACTATCTCTTCCATTTGTTTAAAACTTTCAACAGTTTAAAAATCTTAAAAATATGAAACAAAATTTTAAAAAAATCAAATTATAACTACAATTTAACAAAAATTGTAAAATTAATAAATAAAAATTGAAATGTGAAAATCAGTATTATTTATAAAAATTAATTAAAATTTTTTATATATTTTATTTTATTCTTTAAGTGTAAGAATAAAATAAAAAGTATAGTTTTAGCAGCATATAAACGCATCAATAAAAAATAAGTAATCAATAAATTAAATCAAATAAAATTAAAAAAGTCCATTCCTTAGTTTTCAGTTTTATATTTTATTTTTACTTATATTTATTTATATATCGTCGTTGCGCATACAAAAAAGGTTATGTGTAAAATAACGATTTTTTTTTTATTTTACCATTTAATAGCCATATGTATGCCCCATCTACTCACCACATGGTTTTTTGATATTTTTATTGGTTCAGAAGTTAGCGAATGTGAAAGTTAGCTGCCTATGTGAAAATAGTATTGAAATTGTTAAAAACCAAAAATGTTTTTTTCGTCTCCTGAAAAATTGTTCAAAAACACATAACCTTTTTTGTATGCGCAACGACGATATATTTTTCTTGTATGAAATTTATATTTTTTATTTTGACTTTTGACACTTTTTAATTTTTATATTTTATTTCAATAGGTTTATTTAAGCACTTTCATTTTTATATAATTTTCTCACAATTTTTATAAAATGGCATTGTTGAAATTATTATTTATGTTTTATTTAAACTGTTATATTTTTTTAACAAGTTTTTAGTTTTTGCGTTTTATTTAAAATTTATTTTTAATGTTGTTTGTTGTATAAATTTGCTTTTAGTTTTTTAATTTCACTTTTATTTTTAATTCTATTTATTTTTTTAATTTTATTTTATTTTGTTAAATTTTTCGAACTTTAACTTTAATATTATGATAAGTAATTTATTATTTGAAATATTTAAAATAAGTTTTTTATTTAATAACAAAATATTTTTAATAAAATTAAGTCCGAAAATTTTATATAAAACTAATTGGATCTTAAGGCCATAATTTTAAAATATTTTTTCTTGTTCATTATAGTGTAATTGATTTAAAGTTTATTTACTATAACAAACAAGGTATATTTAATTTATTTATATATTTTTATCGCATATTTTGGTGACAATAAGGCAAATACAGCAGCAACAAGACTTATTATTCTAGCTTGCGATTGTCCTGAGTGGCAACTAGATCAAATATATTTATTATGAAATAAATTATATTTATTATATTGGTTCAGAAAGGGTGCATTTAGATATATAGATATATTAAGTTAAGATAAGTTAAAATAAAATTAATAAATTTAGCAAAAAAAGAATTTTTGATGTCATTTTAAAGGTGGTAAAATGATCTACAATTTTATCCTTGGGTGGATTTCAATTCAAACTGAATGTAAAAAGTTACAGCGATTTTCCTATAGCTTCATCGAGATAGACAAAATCGCAAAAATATAAAATTTCTGACGATCGCCAAATATTAAGCTAAAAATCCTAGCGAAACAAAAACCTGCAGAAAAACAAAGAAAGAAGAGCAACAACAAAAACCATGCAGAAAAAATTTAAACAAACAAGCCGTCCGTCGGCATAGAATTCCTATGAATACAAATATAGACATGGCTTTACGACAATTTTGTTGATAAAGTTTTGTAGTTCTAGAGTCTATAAACAAACCCTAGCAATATAACTTTATCGACGCCATGCGCTTTAGTTCGCCTGGCCACCGTTTTTTCGCCGTGCCCATCTTGACATCCGAATCTCTGAGTGGAATCTCTCGAGTGTTTCTGATGCAAAGTCTGTAGAATATATAGTCTCTGGTCTCTGCTAGTTCGTTCATGAACTACCCAAGCCTACTTCAGTGTTCAAGCGAACGTCAAGCAGGCAACATCTGCGCTGCCCTGTTCCTTGAATAAATGACGAAATATTGTACACTGTACAAAATTTCATGCATGCAAATTTTTTGATGCTTCTGCATCAAACTGTATAATTTTTTTATTGCAGTAGTTTTTTGTTTATAAATATTTTTTTCAAATAAATATAAATGCTTTTTTAAATCAGCGACCCAGAAGTTTGATTTATTTTTTGTTAAAATCATTCAAGATCTATAACAATTTCTTTCCCAACAAACATTGTGGCAAGTGGTGATTCGTTAACGAATCACTTATGAATCGCTGTTTTAATTGTTTTCGAATAGTTTCGTTCCTACTGCATCAGAGATTGGCTTGATGCTTAAAGAAAGCACCGATTGAAATCATGACTTTGTTAAATTCCATTGAGGACGCTTTTAGCATCGATTTGCTATCGAATCGCCTTTCAACATTTTTGTGGTTCGTTAGCGAATCAAGTCTTTAAATTTTAGCGATTCGTTAGCAAATGGCTTCTCTCATTTTTAGCAATTCATTTACGAATCACTACATTTTTTTTTAGCGATTCGGTACCGATTGACTTAAGCTTTATTTTACGATTTATGAACGAATTCTTATGTCCCCAATTATTTCCGATATTTAATATATCTTTCTTATATAAAAATTTGTGATTGTTACCTCTTATATTAATGCGAAAACTTTAAACCGCTTCCCTTTTTACCCCTTTTTTAAACAACACATTCGAATGAAACTTATATCATTTGAAAGCTCTGGTTCATACCAAAATTTTTATTCAAAATATCTGTCATTAAGATAAGATAAGATAAGATTCGTTATCGAATTGCTTTTTTTAGTTTTGGAGACTCGTTAACGAATTGCTTTTTATATTTTTGGGGACTCGTTAACGAATTCCTTTTTCGGATTTACGATTCGTTAACGAAGGAGGAATTTCTCCCGCTCGCGATATTATAAGTGAATCGCTTCTAATAATTGCTAATGAATAAAATGTACGAGAATGCGATTCGTTAGCGATAACATTAGTGAATAATTTTGTTTGTTGGGTTGTTTCAAAAAATCAAATCTAACATTCTATGAAATTGTTTGTTATATTTTTATTTTCATTTATCATTTTTCCATGAACCCATCGCCGTCCCATAATAAAATTTTGTGCACTTTTAGCCGAGATATACAAACCAAAAAATTTAAAATGGATTGTTTTCAGCTTTTTCATTGTCCGTTTGCTTATCTGAATTTCACTTTATCCATCTGTCACTGTGTTTAATTTTTATAATACGTCCACTACACATTTATTTCATATCGCAGTATAAATAAGAGCAAAGAAAAAATCTCAAATATCTATAAAATGTCCGCAAAAACCACTTTAGCACTACTTTGTTTTCAGTGTGCTTTATAAATAGAAACCGTAAGAGCGAGAGCATGTTGTTGTGAAAAGTAAGTGTTGCATATCTAATATATTAAGCAGTGTTGCCAGAGAGACGAGCTGAAATTTACCACTATTTGGGAAAAAATTTACCACTTTCGGAGAAAATTTACCTTTTTCCAAAATAAAAAAAATTAAAAAATTTTTAAATGATTAACAACGGTTATATGTTTTTTAGTATACATATATTTATCTCTCATCAACAAGCTAACCGTCAACTCTTGACGTGCATAAACCGGGACTTACTGGCTATTTTGTTTCGCTTTTTTTGAATTTAATTCACTTGTTGCTTCTACCCCTTTTACATTGGTTCTCTTTTGAACCCAAAAAGTAGATGATACAACACAATCGTACCGTCAATTTTTTCCCCCTTTCTTCTCAGCCAATTCGCTGCAATTAGCCTACAAACTCGAAAAATCGCTTTCAATTATTGACCAATGTAAAAGGGGTCTTTGTTCAGCAACTAAAGATGGATAATTCAGATTTTTTTGTGTTGCTCAGGATGATTCACAAGAATATTAAACTACCTTGTGAGTGAGGTAACAGTACTGCCAATAACTCGAAAAATGAAAAAGTCTAAAAAAATCATTATTTCCGCTAAATTTACCACTTTTGGTCAAAAATTACCTTTTTTACCTCTGCCCAAAAAATGAGTTAAAAATTATCTCAATTAGGGAAACTTACCTCAATCTGGCAACACTGATATTAAGAGGATTGCTTATTAAAAGGCAGTTTTTTTTCTTTTAATTACTACCAGCAGCTATAAAATCGCTTTGCAAAAACAACTTCTTGGCATATTTATAATTGTTTTGCAAGAGCATGCAACCATTACAATTCTACATCTGCCTCCTAACATATTTTTAACTAATATTTTGTTAGAACTGAATCACACAATAAATTTATACTTTTATTTTGTATACGAGCAACTTTGCCCACCCCTATTTTAGATTTACGGTAGTGCATTAGCACAAGAATTTCATTTAATTTGCGAAATTGTTAATATATGTTGGAAATTAGCAATTCTGGTTGCTATGCTGTCGGAAACACAAAATTTTGAACTTCTTTACTACTCACAAACTCACAAGTGTTTTTTTTTTCCATTTTTGCTTGTGTCAAAAATTCTCTTTCCGATTGTCAAAATTTATACTAGCCCCTGGGGCTACATGAATTTTTGACAGTAATATTCACCGCACAAGTGCCAAATATTCTCTTTCAAACTGTCAAAATTTCATCATCCGAGTGAAAAGTTTCCGAATAGCACATGGCTAAATATTGAATTTTGTGCAATTTTTTTTTTTTAATTTTTCACAAACTGATTGTTGATTTGTTGAGAAATGTTAAGGGGCTTCTACACAATACAGCGGCTGTACAATAGCTTATCGTACAGCAGTTAGCAGCAGTACAATCATTCGGCTATGCAATATTGCAACCAACTCGTCGCATGCTTGCATCCAAACAATACAATAACCACACACAACCATCAAATAGGAACCAATATTGGTACAGCCGTTGCATCGTGTAGAAACCCCTTTAGATAGAATGTGCTCTCTATGAGCATAGAATGTGCTGTGTGCTATGCTGATAGAATGTGCTATAGTGACAGAATGTGCTATGCTATATAATAAAATGTGCTATGCTATACAATAAAATGTGCTATGATATACAATTAATATTCTGTGCTTTACAAATAATATACAAATAATTTACAAATAATATAAAATATTAATAATTAATAAAATTATTAATAATAATTGCCAAATTCTTTCTACCGGAAAGCTGGCACGTGCATTAGAAAAGGGGGGTGAATACCTATTACCTATGGAAGTAAAAGTCATCGAACACTGAAACTCATAATGGAATTGCCGCATGCGAGTGATGTCCTGCTTCTGGGAAACTGTACACTAAGGGAAATAACGCATATTAGCATTATCCACGCCTGAGTATAAATTTTATTTAAATATTTACATGGATAAATCAAATGTTTTCCTTACAACTCGTTTTTTCCCGTATTTGAATTTTATTTATACCACACACGTACACACATATTCCATACAAGCAGCAACAGCATCGTACTCTGTTCCTGCAGTTTATTTCTTGCAGTTGCAGGTTTCTTATAGTTCTCATTTAGTTTATGTTGGAAGGGTAATATAGCCTGGTTGTTTGGCAAATATGATTTGTGAGTGCGATGCATGATGAAATCATGTAGGGTGGAGTGACAACTCGGTATTTTCTCAAGAATGTCTTGAACCGGTTGTCATTTACCTGCATAATTTCCTTTCTATTCTATCTTACTTTTTCTTTTTATAGTTTAAGCTATTTTTGACATTTGATGCCATAATAAAGCACTAACTGTCAAAAATAGCATAAATTAGAGAACGAAAAAAGTAAAAATAAATTTTCCTTAAATGCGATAGTTTTATTTTCAAATAGTAAATATTTGAAAGATATTTAAATATATTCGTGCATAATTTTAATATTTTTTATTAATTTTATTTTAAATATTTTAATATTTTATTTAATTAAAAAAGTATTTAAATAAATTTTAATTATTTACGTAGTCGATTTAAGTAAATGCGTATTGGTGCAAAAATGACTCGCTTTTTGGATAAATTAAAAAAGTTTTTGCATAAATTTAATACTTTTTCCCTTAGTGTAACGGACGGTGAACTATGAGCGTGGCGTCAGACTAAGGGTCCAATAAAAGTTTTGAATTTACTTATTATTTTTCAATATACTTGCTGGGTGTTGCAACGAGCACCGGGAATCACTAGTATTAGGTATATAAAAATAGATGTATGTAAATATGTGGGTTAGACCCTCTGGTCATATAGGAAAAAAAAAATGTCGCCGCACACCAGCTAATCTGAAGCATTATTAAAAGAAAGTTTCGAAAAAAATTTTTATCTTTTGACCCAGGCCTAATCAGCGAAATGAATAAAAGGGCCAAAGCCTAATTAAGAAAGATAATCGCCTGATTAAAATAAACAACAAAATACATTAACAACAACAAATGCGTACATGTTAGCGTCACCACCATCGACGGTAACCTAATTTGTTGCTTTTTGCAAGTGCAAAGAAAGTGTTGATAAAAAAATTCCAAAAACAAAATACAAACGCGACAAGCATGCGTAGCAGGACACGAGATCGTCTGAATTTCTATTCCACTAACAAAACACACGCACAACAACAATGCTGTATGTTTGGTGGTCGCGCCGCCGTTTCGATGCGTATGTTGTTGTTTGTTATAGTTAATTTTCGCAAGTCCATTTCGTCGTAAATTTGACGCAAGCAAAATGTGAGTTTTATTCAATGGGCCAATTATTACAACAAGGGCCACAAGGGCCACCTTTGTGATAAGGCCTGTTTTGACCGATCGTAGGGGTCAAAAAAATTTTTTTTAATATTTTTGCAAAAACGTTGGGAAAATTTTAAAATTTTTTCTTTGCGCGACCCCTACGTTCGGACAACCGTTCCACTGGCAACATTTAATGGGCTTTGGGCGAGGATCGTGGCATGGCATTTTTCGGTGTCATGAAGTTCTGATCAGCCATTTCTTGCATCATGCAGCCAAGCTTTTTGGGAATCAGCCATATTGCTTGCCAGCAAGACTCTGCACCGGCTCTTAAAAAATAAAAAAGGACTGTTTAGAACTGGTCTCCATCTTCTGCGGACTTGAATCTACTGGATTTTTGCATATGAGAATACATGTGGGACAAACTGACAAATTTTAAGAACATAAAAATGGAAGAATTCAAACGCCGTTTGCGGAGAATTTGGGACCAAATCACAGAAGAAGAAGTCATCAGTGCCTCCTGTGCAAGTTTCCCAAAACGTTTGAAGCTTGTGAAAAAAATGAAAGGAGAACGATTTGAACTTAAAAACGACTAATGTTAGCCAACATTACAACAAATACAGAAAACATGTTGTTGGCTCAAAATGCAAACTCGTTTTTTTTTTATTTCAAAATTTAGATGCGAAAGTTATTAGGTCCCACGCTGTATATCGTTTTATTCAGTGTAGGAGAGCTTATCGAAAGTAAAAAGTGTTAAATAGTCAGTATTATCTGTTGGGTCAAAACTCTATTTCAAATTAAGCAAACATATAGTGGACGGTTGTGATGACTGAAGTGCATTTAGATACTTTTATCAAAAACCTGGCAAACATTTTTTTCAAATTTTTACCCATTGTTAATCCTTTGAAACTAATACATCAATACAATGTAGTGTATTGCTTTAAAACACATTTAAACACCAACAACCGTTGTGCTTATAATTCCTTAAGAGCTTTAAGTATTCTTTGTTAACAAAGCCCTGATAATTTCAATTGCATTGACTGCGATAAATCGAGGCGGTGATTGTTCATCGTAGGTAGACAAAAGTATAAAAAGGTGCAAGTGGCTTCCGAAAACTTCAATTGCTAATTTGAAGTCATATACCTACGTTTAACACTCAACATGAAGTTAACCACTTTTGTTTTTATTGCTGGACTCTGCTTTGTGGCTACCACCGTAAGTTCTGCGATATGCTAGTTCATTACAGTTCTCAAATAATGCTAAATGTTTGGAAATGTCTCTCTGAATAGGCCAACTCTGTCGTCGATTTTGAGCCCATTGATAAATTAGATATTGAAGTGAGAGAGGCTAACAGCATTCCTGATGATTTCATTGATGAGATTGATTCGCAGACTTTCACTAGCGGCATTTACTGGGTTTTGAAGAAAACCTTGCGTACACTGAAGGGTGTTAACTGCGCCATAAAAGGTGCTGTCAACATGAAGGGCGCTGCTCAGAAATTCATCACCGATGTTCAGGCCTGCGGTGTTGAAGCAACTAAACAGGTGCAGACTATTATCAACTCCTGCAATGCTGTTATTAGCACTACTAACGATATCATTAACGTTAATGAAAATATCTGCAATAATAGCAGCAGCAGCTGAGAGAACAATGATGGCAAGAAGACTGGATGGAAATGTTTCTGGAAGTTATTGAAGAAATTCATGACCTTGAAGAACCAAGTACAAAAAACTGTGAAGCAAATTAAAAACATACCAACTATTGGAACAGGTGCCAACATTTGTGTGTCCACGGCGGCAAACGAACTAACAATTCCTTTTACCGGCTTCCCTGCCTTTGTTCAAGAATGCTCCAAATTGACCAAAAACTAAGTGAATTAAAAAGAAAAAATTGTATAAATTAAACAAGCTTATTTTGTCTATTTTATTTAGTTTGATCTTTTGACATGATTAGCAACGTCTTACTGTAAAGTTCGCAACGGCGTCAGCGGCGGATCTGGAAAAAATCTTGGGGGGATAAATTATCAAAGACACACATTTTCGATTTGAGAAAATTTTGTCTTTTTACAAAAAGACAAATTGTATTTTTTTGAATTGAAATTATCGAATTGTTTAAGAAGCATTTTTCCCAGACACATACACTCACATTTCCGTATTTATTTGTTTCTCCCTTTTTCTGGAATAATATCTTAACAAAAAATAAATAAAAACTTTAATTTAATTAATTTTGGAATTAACACGTTAACTGCCATGAGGCACATACGGTGTGCCTCAATAAAATGTCCACGTAGGCTCTGAGGCACAGCGTTTGTGCCCCAGTATTTGATTACACATTATAGTTCATAGTTTAAAATTAGTACCTCGAAATGCAAATCTGTAAACGTAGTTCAATTCCGCATGGCCTGGCATACCTAAATCTATCCTTACCGCATCATTTTTATGCCCCCACGATTAAAAAAACCCCCTTTTACTAGGTATTTAATTTTAAAAACTTTAATTTTGTCACTCCGTTTGTAACGCCCATAAGGAAGCGTGGTAGGTATAGAAAAGTTTATATATTCTTGATCAGCATCATCACCCGAGTCGATTTTGCCATGTCCATCTGTCTGTCATCCACAGTAAACATACAGTAAACGTATACCTTAGGCCGTGAGGTACATATGTTGTGCCTCAATAAAATATTTCAAAATTTCACAGAAATATAAAAAAAACATTTTCTGATATTTTGTTCGGATTTTCTGATGCCAAAATAGATCTGTAAAAAAAAATGGCCCGGAGGACCCGATATTTTTTTTGTATGGTGGCAGTTAAAGTGTTAAGGTTGATTTATTAAAATTTTTCACGTTCATTCCAGTATAAATACATTGCACAATTATATTTTCAAGTATGTGCAATTAAAACACATAGTACTTTTCAATAAAAAAAAAAATTAAAGAAATATGAAACTTATTGTTCTGACGTTACGACTATGATATGGTGACAAAATCATCGCAGTGCTTCTTTTTTAATCGACTTCAAAAAGGAGGAGGTTCTCAAGTTCGTTGGTTTGTCCGTTTTTTTTTTTTTTAAATGTATGTACATTAGCGTGGCCGTTATTTTTTTTTTTTTTATTTCTTATGCTCTCTCCCCCCAAATCGGTTCAGTTTTATGTAAAAAAAAAGAGATACAGTATACCGTGTATACAGTAAAGAAGTGAAACTTCTTCTTTGTATACACTCTTTCTCTTCTAGAATAAGAACCATTTTAGTGTAAAGGCTCGATTATGCAATCGTAAAGCTACGCAACGTAACGTGGCGTAGATTTCTATTTGGAATATAACCCATCGCTGCGCTAGGTTACGTTACGATTTCACTAACCACTAACACTTATTTTTCATAAGATAGAACTCTACGTCACGTTACGTTGCGTTGCTTTACGATTGCATAATCGAACCTTAAAGGCAAAGAGAGAACTTTTTAAGCAAAAGAAATACAATAAAAAGTTTTTATAAAAAAAATATTCTGTTTATTTAATATTCATTGGTATGGACCTATGGCCGAAAAGCAATTAATTTGATAACCAATTTGCGTCGTATTTACATATAAATGTGATTATTTACATATAAATGAGTAATATTACTCATATCAAATTATACTTTCTATTATTAATAATATTTCGATATAAAATTATATAACTACAATATGTATAAAATAGTTATCTATTGAAAGAACTTATTCCAACTTTTCTTGCGCACAGTGTCAAGTTAGCGTTATGGGCGACAGCATATGCTTTATGAATTTGGGTTTTTATATAATTTTATATCGCAATATTATGAATAAAAATATAATATGTGTAATATGAGCAAAATTCATAGAGGTTATATTAATATATTGAATTAGAGATATACCAACGTTGGTATTCTAAAGAAATATTGGCATGGCAGCCCTAGTATGAGAGTCTACTTTGCGAAAATCATAATGCGCTCAGGGCAACTCTCTTATTCACTTCTGCTTCGCTGAATCTTTCTCTCTTCTACCCGAGTCATGGCAAGCCCCTGTCTACCACACATAGAACGCAATCAGCACACAATCTGCGGCTTTTGCCACCCAGCGGTAATCGAAGCGCTTCAAAAGCACTAAACAAGCGCTTCTGCCATAGTGCTTCACACATCTGAAGCGGTTTTTAAGTAAACCAAATTCATATTAAAATTTACTAGTAAACCCGTATGACGTTAAAACGCCAAAATGCGCTTGCAATATCTTCGTTGTGAGGCTTAATAGCACATCTATTCTGTCGTTAACTAAAATTTACCGTAGCACGTCTCCTGAGCGAGTTATAATTCAACGATACTAAATTTCTGTTGGATAAGCTTCTATCTTCACGACCTGACCTTCCGTGCGTAGAATTGGGCTTATCACCCAATACAGATGTCTTAAGAAGAGGTATAGGATGTTTGAATCATCTGTGCAAAGTATGCTCTCCTTCAAATGAGCTGGCGGCGATGCCAGTAAAGGCTCCTGGAATAGCGATTTTGCATGAACTTGCTATTTTGTGGCTAGTGTATCAATATAAAATATATTTGTACGTTTTTCGCTTCGCTCAACTGCTTTAATAATACAATTGTATGAAATTGAAAATTTGAGAAATAATTTATCACATAGTTTTAGGCATTAAATAGAAAGCTGGCTTTCTTCGTAGAAGATTGTTTTGGTTTTCTTATTTATATACAAAATTTTTAAGAAAAAGTAAGACATTGTTGCACATCTACAGAGCAAGACCTTTCTATTGATACCCTCTTTATAAAAATCGCATTTACGGTATAGATTTGATGGTCATCACAAAAAAAACGCTTGCGTAATAATAATATAGAATATATATTGGATATCCTAGGATGAAAGCGCTTCTTTACAAACAAATAGTTAAAAAGCTCTTTAAAAAAAACAAAAAAAAAGAGAGAAAATTTTATAAGATGCGAGGATTGAACTCGGACCCCTGGCATTACAATCAAATGTCTTACCGCTCTGCTATTACCCCTCTGTTTTCGTTACGAACAAAATGTGTATAAAAATCTGAAAAGCACATCCTCAAAGCATATCAAAACTACGCATAAAAACCGCTATTTCTAGGAACGCTTTTTATTTTGCCGCTGGGCATCTACAGCAAAAGTAGTTTGATTAATTGGTATATAGAGCAAATTTTTGTATGAAGAGTTTAGCTAATTGGATAGAGCGCCATCTTTGTAATCTTAAGTTCGCAGGTTCGATCCTCAGCGCTAACGTGCAGATTTTTTAAGTCTTTTATACAATGTATATCCATCTCATTCTCTCTACTGTAAAACATATCTTTCTTCTCTATCGTGTAACGAAATGAAGTAAATTGACCTTGAAATTTCACTCCTCAATATTCTCGTTCAAATTTCGAAGCGCCGCCTAAGAAGTTTCACTTCAAAAATACAAAAAATTTTCAAAGCGATAAGTTGTGTTTAAGGGGTGTCGCCCGCCCCTCAAAGTTGGCCTTCAAGCCCCATTTATTCAAATGTAGTTTGTTTGTATATGAGTATCTTTTTAAAAAAACATTTTACAAGAATATGATGTATGGCAATATTTTAGCTCTTTTAGTCAACAACATTAGCCTCAAAGAAAGTTTTTTGCTAAAATTAATATTTTAGAAAATAACCAACAAAATACCAAAAATTATATGTACCAAAATTAAATTAATATGGAAATTATTTGTTCTAAGCATGTGCGGTAAAAGCTTATGTCTATTAAATTATTTCATACATAGCTATACTACGTATAGTCAAAAGAAAACTAAACAAAAACAAAATTATTGAGTTATATTAAAAAATTTATAATTCTTGACTTACAGTAGATTTCTTAGAGTTCGAAAACCGGCGACGATAGTCGCTAACAACCTGCAGTACAAATTTTTTTTGCTCTTCATTTCTTGTAAAGAGCTTATTATACTCCTCCATCAACTTCACTCCTCTTTCGGCGGTATCATTGAAGACTCTTAATTTTTTTAATGTTTTTACCGCTGTCATATAGCAATCCTGCGCAGGCCATTCGGACGGAGTTAATGTCATGAAAGACGTATCAATTTGAAATCTCTCGAAAAAATGTCTTGTTTGAGAAGAAACAAACTGCTCAAGCCCACCACTAATGAATTTTGAAACTGTTTGTTTTCCCATTGTGGCGCGGTTAAAGTTAATTTTGTCATTGTTGTCAAAAAACGCAAATACAATAGCCTCCCCATTTAAATACCATAACTGGTTTTTGAATTTTTTGACGGCAACCTGCGAGATTCCTAAATCAATATTTTCAAAATCTTTTAATTTTGACAAAACATTTAAGTCGGTGTATGGTGCTTGTATTGCTAAGGGAGCAGAAAACCAGGCTTCAACATATACGGCGACAATAAAAATGCAAATTTGACGTAGTCTAATGCTTTCAGATTCTGTCAAGTTAAACTCTTCACGGAACAAATATATTTTCAAGCTGTAAATAGCTTTTCCCATCCAACGCGCAGATGATAAGCACCCGGTGAACAAATTATTACACTGTTTGGCGGTTTTTTTAGGTTCTCACCCAGGAATAGCAAGATAAGTTCTAGTAACTCATTATCCTCTCTAGGTTGTACTTCTTGTAAGATGGTGTTAACAAAACTTACAACTCGAGATTTTTTGTTTTTCAAATAATTATTTACCACTTCATCTTGCATTCCTTGCTGCCAGTTGTTAACGTTTAATTTTGGCCATGCATTTTTAAATTTTTCAAATATTGTTACGTTAGGGCTTGAATGATTTTGAAATTTTTCCTCAAACACACTTCTCAGTACAACTTCATAAATGTGGTCGCTTCATAAAACTTCATAAAAGAAAATATGGTCGCTGCTTTGAATATTGAAAAAGAAAAACAAATTAACTTTAACCGCGCCACAATGGGAAAACAAACAGTTTCAAAATTCATTAGTGGTGGGCTTGAGCAGTTTTTTCTTCTCAAACAAGAAATTTTCGAACTCTAAGAAATCTACTGTAAGTCAAGAGTTATAAATATTTTAATATAACTCAATAATTTTGTTTTTGTTTGGTTTTATTTTGACTATACGTAGTATAGCTATGTATGAAATAATTTAATAGACATAAGCTTTTAACGCACATGCTTAGAACAAATAATTTCCATATAAATATAATTTTGGTATATATAATTTTTGGTATTTTGTTGGTTATTTTCTTCATTATTTTCTAAAATATTGATTTTATCAAAAAACTTTCTTTAAGGTTAATGTTGTTGATTAAAAGAGCTAAAATATTGCCATACATTATATTCTTGTAAAATGTTTTTTTACGGTTCCGTGAATATAAGGGTATTCAGCGGAGGCCCAGCTGCACGCCGCCGGACAGGTCACAGGTTGCGGATAGTGGACGGCCTCTAGATATGGAGGTTAGCCGCGAATAGGTTTTTAACTAATGAGCGGTCCTGGACAATGCAGCGGGTGACCAGCTAGGGTGTGGAAGGACGTAGTGCTGGGCAGCGCTGCGTCTTGAACAAAAAACCCACAAAGCCCGCAACTGGCACTGACAAGGCGAGTCGGTGCCGCCTTAAAAGCATCTTGCCCAAAAGCCCCTTTGTCTCTCTCTAGACATTAAACTTGAGAGGTCTCTCCTAGACCTTAAACTTGGAATGTGCGCAGGGTTTGGGTCCCGCCACATTAACACCGCCCAATGAAAACTAAAACAGCCTCGGATGATAACCCCAAACACGTTGACGACCACCGCAAACGAAAAACGGACAATGATTTACGGATATGCACCTGGAATGTCCGAACTCTATATAGAGAAGGTGCATCTATCCAACTGGCGGAAGCCCTCGAAAAAATAAAGGCTGACATCACCGCCATCCAGGAGATGCGATGGAAAGGGCAAGGCTGCTCTAAACGAGCAGACTGCGATATCTACTACAGCTGCCATGCGGAGAAGCGCGAATTCGGATGCGGTTTCGTCGTGAGACGAAAACTACGCCACCTTGTTTCCCGTTTCACACCCGTGAACGAGAGGTTGGCGACGATACGCATCAAGGCGAAATTTTTCTACGTAACCTTAATTTGCGCGCACGCCCCGACGGAGGAAAAGGACGATGCCGCCAAGGATGCTTTCTACGCGAGCCTTGAGAACGTGTACGACCGCTGTCCGGCCCACGACGTAAAAATAGTTCTCGGTGATTTTAACGC
Source organism: Pherbina coryleti (assembly GCA_943735915.1). Taxonomy (NCBI): domain Eukaryota; kingdom Metazoa; phylum Arthropoda; class Insecta; order Diptera; family Sciomyzidae; genus Pherbina; species Pherbina coryleti. The sequence goes on from OX030951.1 coordinate 70,889,468, forward strand.
GAAGGTCGGAAAAGAAGGCATTTTTGGCTCCACTGTCGGTCAGTTGAGTCTTCACGAGACCACTACGAACAACGGTCTAAGGCTGATCGACTTCGCCGCGGCCCGAAACATGGTAGTTAGTAGCACCAGATTCCAACACCTCGACATCCACAAGGCTACCTGGCTGTCCCCGGATCAAAAAACACGAAACCAAATTGATCATGTTGTGATCGACGGAAGGCACGCTTCTAGTGTTCTGGACGTGCGTACATTTCGAGGAGTCAACATTGACTCGGACCACTTTCTTGTTGCAGCCAAGATCCGCATGCGACTATGCAATGCCAAGAACGTACGCACAGGAATACAACGAAAGCTAGACGTCGCTAAGCTGCAATCACAACGGACAGCTGAGGCCTACTCCGCTCAACTCTCGGTTAAGCTCAACCAACCAACCTCTCGACCCGATGACGCCGGTGGACTTTGGGCGCACATCTCCCACTCCATGCGCACTGCCGCTGAAGAAGTGCTTGGTTTCCGGCGCCCACAACCTCGGAACCAATGGTACGACCAGGAGTGTCGCGAAGCGACAGCAGCTAAGAACGCCGCATATAAAAAGACGCTGCAGTCAGCTGCAACGCGAGCCGTGCGAGAAAAATACCGCGAAAAGAGGAAGGAAGAGAGACGCCTTTTCAGACGCAAGAAAAGAGAGCAAGAAAAGCGCGAGCGTGAGGAAATTGAAGTGTACCAGGGCAGGAAGGATGCACGAAAATTTTATCAACAGGTTAAGCGTCTAACCCAAGGTTTCAAGCCCGGAGCATCCACTTGCAGAGATGAGAATGGAGATCTGGTTACAGATACGCAGTGCGCACTGAGATTGTGGAGACAGCATTTTTCCAGTCTACTTACGGGCGACGATCCCACCAATTCCGCCCAAGGAGAATGCAGTTCAATACAACCAATTGACGATGATGGAATAGAAGTCCCGACACCTAGCCATGACGAGGTTCGAGCTGCTATTCAGCGGCTCAAAAACAACAAAGCAGCGGGTGCTGACGGCCTGCCAGCTGAATTGTTTAAAGCCGGCGGCGATGAATTGACAAGGTGCATGCATCAACTCATCAGCAAAATATGGCTAGCGGAAAGCATGCCCGACGATTGGAATCTCAGCGTGCTTTGCCCCATACTTAAGAAAGGAGACCCAACAATATGCGCCAACTACCGAGGTATCAGTCTTATTTCCATCGCATATAAGGTCCTCTCGAGCGTACTGTGTGAAAGACTTAAGCCGCAAATGAAAACACTGATTGGACCTTATCAGTGTGGCTTTCGACCTGGTAAGTCCACCATAGACCAGATTTTTACATTGCGCCAAATCCTGGAAAAAACCCACGAAAACCAAATCGACACGCATCATCTCTTTGTCGATTACAAAGCTGCGTTTGATAGCCCGAGGCGGGATTGCCTATACGCAACAATGTCTGAGTTTGGTATACCTGCAAAGTTGATAAGACTCTGCAGGATGACGTTGAGCAACACATGCAGCTCCGTTAAGGTAGGAAATGACCTCTCCGAAACCTTTAATACCGAACGAGGTTTCAGACAAGGCGACCCGTTATCCTGTGATCTCTTCAATATCATCATGGAAGGGATCCTACGAAAGGCCGGTGTGCATCGCAATGGCACCATTTTCTACAAAGGTGTTCAGCTCCTTGCGTATGCTGATGATATTGATATAATCGGCAGAACCAAGAGAGATGTCACCGCTGCTTTCACCGCTATCGAAAAGGAATCAGCCAAAGTGGGTTTGGCGGTAAACGAGGGCAAGACGAAGTATATGTTGCCTGCAGGCAGGGGAGCGCGGCGTCTAGGCTCTCACGTTTCAACAGGCAAATATAATTTTGAAGTGGTCAAGGAATTCACCTACCTTGGCACCGCCGTTAACAGCAACAACGATGTCAGCCTGGAGATAAAGCGAAGAATAATGATTGCTAATAGGTGCTACTATGGGCTTGGTAAGCAATTACGATGTAGAGCCCTCTCTCGATCGACGAAACTAACACTCTACAAGACGCTCGTCATACCTGTGCTTCTCTATGGCGCTGAGGCATGGGTTGTCTCGCAAGCAGACGCAGCCGCTCTTGGGGTGTTCGAGAGAAAAGTTCTTCGCAAAATCTTCGGTCCGATTCGAGTTGGCGACGACTATCGCATTCGAATGAACCACGAACTGTATGAGCTCTACGACGACATTGATATAGTTCAGCGTATAGCAATCCAGCGACTACGCTGGCTGGGTCATGTCCATCGTATGGATGACGATGCTCCAGCGAAAAAGGTGTTCGAATCGAAAGCCGAAGGACGACGACGACGAGGAAGACCATGCCTCCGATGGATTGACCAGGTCGAGGAAGCCCTAACCGCGCTTGGTGAAAACAATTGGAGAAGGCGCGCGCGAAGCAGAGGCGCCTGGCGAGAGCTGATGAGGTCGGCCGAAACCCGACGACGGGTTGCAATGGCCACCTAAGTAAGTAAGTAAGTAAGTAAGTAAAATGTTTTTTTAAAAAGATACTCATATACAAACAAATTACATTTGAATAAATGGGCTTGAAGGCCAACTTTGAGGGGCGGGCGACACCCCTTAAACACAACTTATCGCTTTGAAACTTTTTTGTATTTTTTTTTACATAAAACTGAACCGATTTGGGGGGAGAGAGTATAAGGAATCAAAAAAAAAATATTCTCCATACAACTAACGGCCACGCTAATGTACATCGATAACTCCTAAAGCACTTGTCTGATTTTCCTAATTTTTTGTCAACAGATAGGTACTATTAATGTGGAGGTCCTTTTTTTAAAAAGTGGGCTATATTCGACAAAGGGGCGTGTCACTATTAAAAAAACACTGTATTTCAGTTAATATTGACACTAGAGTACTGAAATTTACAGTAGAAATACTGGGGTAGGCAGTATTATTACAAATTACGGTCAATAAAGTGGGCGTTATTTGACAAAAGGGTGTGGCAATATTAGAAAAACTCTGTATGTCGAATAATATTGACACTAGGGTACTGAAATTAAGTACATAGGTAGGCACAGTTACTACAAATTTCGGTCAAAAAGGTGGGCGTTATTCAACAAAGGGGTGTGGCAATATTATTAAAATACTTTATCACAGTGAATATTGACACTAGCGTACTAATATTTTGTGTGCAGGTAAGTGGTTAAATAGAATCATTACAAACGTGGGCGGGATTGTACATAGGGTGTGGCTATTTAAGGAAAGTAGTATATATCGGTTAATATTAATACTTGGAAACTGAAATTTGGCAAAGCACTAGGTAGAATCATTATAAAGTACGATCAATAAAGTGGGCGCGATTATAAAAGGGGGGTGGCACTTTAATAAAAATAAAGAGACATAAATGGGAAAATACCCAACAAACTTTCAGGAATTAATAAAACAAATTTTTTATGAAAAAAGTTTCATATTTGAAATTTTCCTCAAAAATACTATGACATAAATAATCTCCAAAAAGGAAGAAATAAAAACTTTTTAACAAAAAAAAAACCCCGACTTCAAAATCACTACAAAGTAAAAAATAATTTTAAATAACTCTTCCCATTCATTTCTTGGTGAAATTTTAAAAGTTATTTATATGTATTATAATATTCTTATCATTTCCATGTTTTCTAATTTGTTTTATTATCATCAATAAATTATCATTTTTATCTATATATTAATAGGCAAACAAAAAGTTTGTGTTCCCTTTTTTTCTGTGTTATCTTCAAGATATTCACATAATACTTATATCGATGGATAAGTATTTTGGAGAGGATTTGCACAATATAATTTTTATTCGAATATGTTGTCATTAAGATAAGTAAAACTGAGCAAATGTAAAACGCTTTATTTACCATTGGGACAATGAGAAACTACAAAGCGACAAAGCTCTGTTGAACATCGCTGCTGTAGCTTACAAAAGCACGTGTAGAATGCGGGAGTGACGCAAACACTTAAAAAGAGCTGAGTAGCATTGTTGTTGTTGTTGTTGTTGTTGTTGTTGTTGTTGTTGTTGTTGTGGTTGTTGCTTTCTCTTAATATCTCTCAGCGTTAAAAAAACAAAAAACTGCTGCTTGCTTCTATTATCTTGAGAATTATCATTTATCTTGATTTATTTGTTATACTTTTCTTCCGTTTATTTACTTTTACTTTATTTACTTTACTTTTAATTTTTTTATTTCCTTAAATGAATATTATATGATGAATAAATTTTTGTTATTGACGCATATAGGCTTCCTTTTTTGTCCTTACCACTATTTTCCTCATAGCGTCATTTAAGAATTTCCATGCAAATTAATAACAATTTATTATGTGAAAAACAACTTGAGTTTCGTTACCTTGCAGAAACAGATGGCCAAATTTCGGCCACAGGCGACACTAGTTATCATTAATCGTCGCAGTTTAAAAAAAACTTCGCTCAGCTGTTGCTACACTGATAGGAAGCGTGGCAAAGATAGCAAACGTTTTAGAAATTAGTGGAAAAATGTCATTATCACAAAGAGTAAAAACGGTGTTGATATCATTAACCTTAGTTTCGCTCGCCCATTTACACTGCCAAATTTGAAGTTCATGAAATAATTGAATTGGAATTAGTTCCTTATTACCGCCACAAAATGGAATTATTATCTTTGAAAAGTTAACACACAAAATGTTTAAATTTTCATTGTTGTGTTTATTAATTTTGTTTGGCAGGATTTTGTTTACATATAGTTTTTGGAAAATTTTTTCGCTGAAACGAGCCTCCATATCAGCAATTATATCATCTAGAAATGGTGCAAATAAGGAAATTCGAAAGTAGTCTTCTGGTGTTGAAGCGCTGACTACGATGAACTTGTCTTCCAGCAATACGAGGTATATTAATTGACATACCTAACCTCTCGTGTAATTCCTGCACATCTGCAAATATTGTCTTAAAATATGATTCTGCGTTTTCTCTTTTCTTATCAAGCAGTGATCTTTAAGTTATTATTGAACGTTCTGCTGCATTCTTATAGAGGTTTGGTTTATGCAAGATGCTACTTAAAACTTTAAAAAAACTCGAAGTCACTACCTCGACGTAAGAGTTTGTTTTATAATTATATTTTGTTTTTTTCAGATGACTACAGATCATGTTATTCTACAAGCAAAATGGTCCTACTCTTCTCGCATCGCTTCATAAAAACGTCACGTAAACGCAAATGACGTCACAAAACTAAAAAAAGAACAAAATTTTTTTTATATACTTTAATAATTGTTGAAATTAATAAAAAAACTTTATATCATATCTCTGACCTGTTTTTTGTAGCATTCTTTCAAAAAAGCCTTCAAAATCGCGTATGTATACATAAAAGTACCCTTAAGCTGTGGGCACAATTATTTACTTCAAATAAAATATTAAAAAGTAAAGTATTTAAAAGTTCTTGGGGGGGGGGGGGGGGGGGGTAATTACCCCCTCTATCCCCCCTTGTATCCGCGCCTGAACGGAGTTGCATTGAATTTCTTCTCAGTAAGTATATAAGCTACACTCTAACAAAAATACAACCTACATTTAATGTAGGAAATCAGTTGCCAGCAATTATTGCAGCATTAACAAGATTTCTCTCTCTCTTGGATGATTTTATGAGCGAAAACACACTAAAAAAAGCGGGGAAAAAGACAGGAAAGAGAGAAATTAACAAAAAAACGCTTAATTTTTTACTGTATTGAAAGCTCACGCTGCGAGGCGTGATAATTTTTATAAAACGACAATAAATACGTAAAATTGCACAACATTTATTGTAGTGATTAACCAATCTGTTTTTAGAGTGTACGATAAATGTGTAAAAAAGAAAATGAAGGATTTATATTTGGCTGTACGACAGAAATAAAATAATAAAATTCTGACGACATCAGGTCGTGAAGATAGCAACTTACACTAAGTGTCGTAAGTCTACGCTCCCATTACACAAAAACTTTTCTTTAGCTAAAAACTTCCAACAGAACTAGCATTTGTTTCACTTTATTTCGACTATCTGTTGTGCACATCACTAATGATGCTTTGTACATACAGTGAATCAAAAAAGTTTAGAAACAAAACATTTTCTCTCAAACAATCATTGAAATTTTACGCTTTTTAAGCTGTTGCAAAAATTTTTTTATATATTTTTATTCTATATATATTCACAACACAATAACAAAAAAATGAAATACAATTACAATATTCGTACAAGTTATTAATTGTTAAAGAAATTAAAAAACAACAGAAAGAACATTATTTCATGGCCAAAAAAGTTTAGAAACAAATTAAAAGTTATACAGAAAAATTAAAGAAAAACTACTTTGTTAATATTTTAGTACTTTTTTTGATAGCCTTTCGCATCAAGAACCGCTTGGAGTCTATTTTTCATTCCAAAAGATAGTTTTTCGAGGTCTTGTGGGGTAATTGCATTCCATTCTTCTAATATGGCTTGTTTAAGCGACTCGTTGGATGTAATATGATGGTGGCTGATCCTTTTTTCAATAAGGTCCCACACATTTTCAATTATGTTGAGATATGGATATTGTGGGGTGTATGCAGCTGGTGTGGGACTTTGAAAAGCAGCCATTCCATGACCAAACGCGACTTGTGCTTGGGGTCATTATCTTGTTGGAAAAAGAAACAGATTTCATCTAGCCCCATTTTGTTCAAACTTTGGAGCAAATTTTCTCTCAAAATGGCTAAATATGTTCTTTATTCATTATTCCTTCAATGAACTTCAAGTGTCCCACGTCAGCTGCTGAAACACACCCCCACACCATCACACTATCGCCTCCATGTTTAATTGTTGCTTGAATGTTTTCTTTATTGAACTCCGTATTTGCCTTTCTCCACACCATACGACGTCCGTCCGAACCAAAAATGTTGTATTTCGACTCGTCACTGAATACCACAGTTCTCTAAAACTGTTCCGATTGGTTGATGTAATTTTTTGCGTACTCTAAGCGTTTATCCGCATTTCGCTTATTTATGAAAGGTTTTTTTCGAGCAACTTTACTATGATAGCCAGCCTTATGGAGCTTATTTCGAACTATTTGGGCATTTACGTGGACATCATGAAATTTCTCTAGTGTCGCAGCAATCTTCGGAGCAGAAACGTTTGGAGTTGCTTTTATTTCTGACGAAATAACTCGTTCATGGCGCGCTATTAAAGAACTTGGCCGACCAGATCGAAGTTTTGGTTGTTATGATCCCGTGTATAAATATTTATTTATAATTTTACTAGCAAATACCCGCTGCTTCGCCGGCGATAAAAATATTAAATATCATTAAAAACTTTAAATCTTAAAATTTAACAGCCTTATTCATATTGAAGTGGGAAGAGTGGAAATAATGGTTTGTGTATTAGATAAATTCAGTGACTTGTTATTTATTTGTCGCAATTTCGTCAAGATTTTGGTATTTAAAAATCAATAGTTTTTCTAAGCCATCTGCACTGAAATAATTGTCATTTTATTATTTTTTTTTTTATAAATATTTTGAAATCTTTGACAAATTTTCTTGTTTTTATTTTCTGTTTTTGGAAATTTTTTATATATTTTGAATTTTCTTGACATATTTTCCAAATGTTTGAAATATTTTGAAGAATTTTAATTATTTTTGACAATATTTGTGCTCAAATGAGAGCAAATAATTAAAAAACTGCTTTATGAGAGGTGTGTTAAAAACCTTAAAAAAAAATTTAAATTTCAACCATATTTAATAATCCTCTAATTTATAAACAAACATTTTCAAACACTTTTTGACATTTTGTTTGTTTTTGATACATTTTGAAATAATTTGATACATTTTGACAATATTTTTTGTGCTTAGATGAGAACAAACAAATTTTTAAAATGCTTTATCGAGGCTTTATTGAAGGTTTCAACCATTTTTAAAATTCTCTTATTTATCAAGCATTTAAAAGAGCTTTTGAAAGCTGTTGAAACGTTCAACATGAAAAATGTTTTTAAATTTTTTTTCGATTTTTTTCTTATGAAGGCTTTGTAAGAGGCTCATAATTTTTTATGAATACAGCCGTTTGAATTTCGGTAAAATTGTATATTTGTGTTGGAGCGACTTAGTAGTTCCATCCGAATAAAGTAACCTAAAGTAAGTAGCTAACTAATGTAATAAAAAATAACTAAAGTAATAGACTTTCTGTATCTTCCTGATCATTTTTTTTCATGCATTGGTTCACTTTTCCTAGCGCTGTGACTATTGGGGTACTCACAGTTTTGTTTTATCTGGTGTGCTAACTACGCCGTCTGTTAACTCTAAAACATTTTGCCATGTGGTAACTATTTTTGATTTTGTTTTGCATGTAAAAAAGAGATAACACAAACTGGTAAAATTGCATTGCTTTCCAACATGTTTGTTTTTCGTAGCAAACTGACATTTCTGAAAGGTATTTTTATTTTATTGAAAAATCAATAAATCAAAGAAAGCTTCTCTTGTAATTTTTATTTTATTGAAAAATCAATAAATTAAAGAAAGCTTATCTTTTCAAAAGGCGTGCCAATTTTAGAATAAACTACGTGTAGGGGTTCTCACAATTTGATTGAAGTATCGTTTTAAAGTTACTATATATCAACTTTAGAAGGGATCTGTAAATACCTTATATATAAAAATCTCGTTTATACGTAAAAATATCAGCTCAGAGGTAATAAAAATATATGACGGCCTTAGAGAATTGTTATTTTAAAATAAAATATATCTTTCGTTTAAGCTGATAAATTTCATCAAAACATTTCAACAAAACATCGACACGGAATTTTTGTCTATGCTTTTATAAAAGTGGCAGTATTTTTACATTCAAAAAGGTGGCAGCATTGGTACCGCACTCAATACATGTTGCTGTCTTTTTTTTCTTTTTTGTGGACCTTCCCACCGGGAAAAAAGAATCAATTCTCTTCTCCAATATAGATTCTAGAATTGATTATTTTTAACACCCCATCGGGAAAAAAATGCAATTTTATATAAAAAAAGAATCAATTCTCTTCTCCAGTATAGATTCTAGAATTGATTATTTTTAACATGCTGATGTCCTACAAAGAATAGCACATTATATTCTCGCTTCAAGTGGAATCGCTACAGAATCGTTTTTTTTTCACTTTTTAAATAGACTCTTTTCATATATGTAATCATGGTTGAATAAATTAGGTTGTCTCGTGGCTGATCGTACTCTCTTCTCAGTACACATAATTGTTAAAATCAATGAAAAGCTACAACAACAACTTCATCGGCTTTGCATGTTATCAATTTACGCATTCAGATTTTGTATGAGTTGTCAACTTCGATTCGACATTTATTGGAACTCGCTCTCACCCATGCGACAACCTTATTTATTAAACCATGTATGTAATACTTCAATATTGGCAGCAAACTAAATTTTTAATGAGTTTCAACTACGTAATCAAAGAGAGATAGCCTACATAAGATTTTGTTGTTTGTATTAGTATATTTGAATATACTACTACTATACGTCAACGGGGCGGTTGTTAAGAAAAATATCTACCCAAACATAAAACAAAACAAAGCATACATATTTGTTTTGCATAAATCATAGGTACGCACCATTATAAAACAATTATGAGACCAACGCGTGAAATATGATAAAAATTTAAAAAGAAAAATTCAAGTAAACAAAATTTAAATCATAAAAATTGAAACAACAGAAATTTTAAATGAAATTTTTGACAATGAAAGCACCGCTCCTGAGTTTTTTTGTTATAAAATTAAATTTCGAGTACATAAAAAAAAACCAAATATAAATAAATAACTGGTCATTGTAGCCATTGAAAGGACTTTGACCTAGCTTCTTATGATCAATTGTGTTGTGCGTGTTATTAAGTTTGTACACAATTGACCGAGAACCGGACCTACATGTTTAACGCCGACTCCGAACGGTGATGAACGGAATGTTCTTATTCTCAATTAGCTTTACATGGCATTTTGATTACTCTCTGAGGTTTGCCATTGTCTGCAGAGAGGTGGCGGCCGTACAGAAAAATCATTTTAATTCAAATAATTTTTTGTCGCTGCTGGGATTCGAGCCCGGGTATCCAGGTTCGTTGACATAGAGGCCACGGACTTTTAGCCAACTACGCCACGGACGCCACAATTTCGGGTACATTCACAGTACAGTGTACTGCCAATATAGAAGTATTACATATATGATTATTTTAAATAAAATAAAATTAAATAATAAAAAACTTTGGGAAATAAGAAAACAAATCAAAACAGACTGATGATTTTCTCACTTATACCAGAATTTGTTTTAGAATCAGTTCGTTTTTCACTTATCAAAAAAGCAAGCAAGGAATCTAAAAACATTTTATATATTAAAAATAATTATATGGGTCGTAATCGATTATGGCTGGAATAAAAACGTATCAGTAAACTTTTGCTTGATAGATTCCAATTCATAGGTTTTGCTATAAATGTATATATTCTTTGGAATACATTCTAAAATGTTAGCAATAGAATTCATTCTATTTACGATTTTTGTTTCTAGAATCCATTTTCATTTTGCCGGTGGGACGCTGACGTCCTACAAATAGTAGTACATTCTTTTCTCGCTTCCATATGAATAGCTACAGAAATCGATTCTTTTATTCACTTTTTAAATGCATTCTTTTAAATAAAAAGTATTCATTTTCGGAAATGAGAAAACAAATCAAAACAGACTGTTGCTTTTCTCACTTATGCCAAAATTTGTTTGGTTGATATATTCGTTGATATAAACTTTTGATTGATATATTCCAATTCATATGTTTTGCTTTAATTTATATATTCTTTGGAATACGTTCTAAAATGTAAGCAAAAGAATCTATTCCATTTACGATTTTTTTTTTTTAATCAATTCTCATTTTCCCGCTGGGTTGTTGACTTTAATATATGTTTCTCAAAAAGAGTTTGAAAATAGAGCTTTTGTCTCACAGCGATTTTGACATATTGTTCTATCTCATATATTCGTCAACATTAGAGTGCTGATATATTGTTATATGAGCGAGAAAATATATAGAGGAAATTAAATTTAAAAAAAAAAACTCAGGAGCGGTGCTTCCATTGTCAATAATTTTTATTTGAAATTTTTGTTGTTTGAATTTTTTGATTAAAATTTTGTTTGTTTAAATTTAATCATATTTCAGGCGTTCTTATAATTGTTTTATAATGGTGCGTACCTGTGATTTAGGAAAAACAAATATGATTTGTTTTCTTATATGTTTGGGGAAAACGTTTTCATAACAACCGCCCCTGTGACGGGTTGACTTTTTATTTTTTGTGTAGTAATTTTCATATATTCAAATATACTAACACAAACAGCAACATCTTATGTTGTTATGGCTGTCTCTCTTCGATTTCAGAGTTGGAATACAGAAGTATTACATATACATATGTTCTTCCTTATTAGCTTTGGGCACAACCTTTTTTTGAGATGCACAGAGCTTTAATGAGAAAATTTTTTCTCTCTGAGAATAAGAATAAAGAAATTGTATGGTTATTCTCTTTGGATTTTAATTAATTATTTAAACAATGGCTATTAAATTTATATATCCCATGTCCCAACTGGGCACCATAGCTATCCTAGAGAAAAATAATTTTTGAAACAGCGCCTGCCATTCTCAAGCTTTTCGCAGCCGAACATACGTGAGTCTTCTTTTATATAATAGTATAGATGAACACTAGAATGGCTTCTCCCGATTATTTAGCCAATATCTCGCACTTTATTATTTTGAAAATATAGCCTTAGAATTAATTTACGAACGTCCAGTGAGATTTCGGTATTTTTTTCCCATTTTTAAGACAGAAAGACAAATAATCTGCGTTTATTACAAAAAAGCGAGTGACTGATGCGTATATTAGTGACCTTTATAGCTAAAGACTTTAGATTCCGTTATTTTAAAGCTTTTTTCAAACGAAGCAATGCAAAGTTCAATCAAAAGCACAAATGTTTCCAAACTTTTTTGGCTATGAAATGTTTAGTTTTTTGTTTCTTTTTTCATTTGTAGTGATAAGAAAGTTGTTTTTGGTTTGAATTTTTGATGTTGCGTTAAAAATATATATGAAATTTTAAATATGTAAAAATATTTTTAGTTTTGTGTTAAAAGAGTAAAAATTGAATAAATATTTTAAAGAAACTGTTTTGTTTCTAAACTTTTTTGATTCACTGTATGTTATACATATTTTCTTCGAAATCGTTCAGAGAGCGTTGAAAACAACGGCACTGATGACCAGTGTTGCCAGAGAGAGGAACTGAAATTTACCACTATTTGTGAAAAAATTTACCACTTTCGGAGAAAATGTACCCATTCCCAAAATATAAAAATTAAAAAATTTTCAAATGATTTACAATCGTCATAATTTTTTTGTTTACATATTGTATATTTATCTCTCATTAACAAATGCAGGAGTTGACCGTCAACTCTTGACGTGTATAAGCCGGGGTTTACCAGCTATTTTGTTTTGCTATTTTTGAATTTAATTCATTTTTTGACAACTAGAGATCGATAATTCAATTTATTTTTTGACGTGACGAAGTTACGTTTTACCGCGCAGGTTTCCAAAAAAGTTCAAAAATGCATTTTTTCAAAATAAATGAGCGTTGCATTGAATTGGCACTCGCTGAGTATAAGAGCTATGACTAAAAAAATGGTAAAAAGGTTAATTCTTAGACTTCATTATAAAAATAAAAAAAAATTCAAAACATCATCGGGACGCGGTGGGAACTGCTAAAGCAACACAATTGAAAATTTGTTCAAAAAAATCAGATTTGACTGAAAAAACTTGCAAAAAGATTTGCAATTATTTCAGGGTCGTCCGAAGATTTGTCTGACAATTTAAGGGTGGACGGGTAATTATCTAATTTTCTCTTGATATTAACCCATTTACAATCAGTGGTCAAAAAATCGACCAGTAACTTTGGAATTTTCTGTACGCTAGCGCAGAATATAAAAAACTTAACACTATATTAAATTTGTTCATTACGGAAATTTGTTCATTTAAATTTTTACTTGTTTTTAGCTGCACTCGCGCATATCGATTTCCAAGAAGATGAAGACAAAAAAATTGCAAAGATTGAAAAATATATTTTTCAAAATCGAAAAGAGAAGTTCATTATATAAAATCTTATATAACAACTATATTTTACAATCAAAATAGTTTGAGCCAGATCCGTTGTTTACTTACGCAAACACCTGAGCTTGAAATCCATTGGTCGATTTTTCGACCACTGGTCGAAAACGATATATAAAAATGCATTGTTTAAGTTTTATTGGCCTTTGTGCTTTGATCAGCATATATGAAACAGGGAAAATCTCTGTTTGTAAACTGCCCCGGTTGTGTATGTGGGCTGTATGTGGACTGTATGTGGATTGTGCTAGTTATTCAGCAGGAGAGTTCTATTTTTCTAAAATGCATACGAAAATTCGTTCAATTCCGTGCTTTTGATTTATTGTTTGCCTATTTAAGAGATGCAAAATGTATCTATCGTAAAAAAGTTTTTAACAAAAGTGGAAATAAAGGGTGTTTTTTTAGGGGTTTGTTTTTCGAATAGAGATAAAACTGGCATTTTGTGGTCAAATCTGGCAACTCTAATGTCATTTATGTTCAGTTTGGTTTGCCATTTCATCATGAACAGGTTGACAAAAGAACAACGCTTGCAAATCGTGCAAATTTATTTCGAAAATAATGGTTCAGTTCGCGAAGTTTACCGCAAGCTCCGTCCATTTTATGGTCGACATAATCGTCCATCAGAGCAATTAATTCGGTTAACCATGGGTCGTTTTCGCACTACGTTTACTCTATGTGATAATACGCATCCGCAGAGACGTCAAACAGTGCGCACCGAAGAAACAATTGCCGCTGTAGAGCAAAATGTTGAAGAGGACCCGAATGAATCGATTCGCCACCGTGCACAGCAATTGGAGCTTTGTCCATCAACTTTATGGAAGATTTTGCGCAAAGATCTTGGCTTGCGACCTTACAAGATCCAGCTTGTGCAAGAATTAAAGCCGCGAGACCATGCAATGCGTCGTGATTTTGGTGTATGGGCCGAAAATGAGATTGATCTCGATGCTGATTTTCATCGCAAAATTTTGTTCAGTGATGAGGCTAATTTTTGGTTGAATGGCTACGTCAACAAGCAAAATTGCCGCATTTGGAGTGAAGAGAATCCACATGAGATCCTTGAGACGCCATTACATCCACAAAAACTGACTGTTTGGTGTGCTCTATGGGCTGGTGGAGTCATTGGGCCATACTTCTTCCGAAATAATGCTGGAGAGTCAGTTACCGTTAATGGAAACCGGTATAGAGCCATGATAACCGACTATTTTGTTCCCGAATTGGATGGCATGAATATGGATGAGTTGTGGTTCCAACAAAACGGCGCTACATGCCACACAGCGCACGTCACAATCGATTTATTGAAGGAAACATTCGATGAGCGCATAATTTCGCGGAATGGACCTGTCAATTGGCCACCAAGATCGTGTGATTTGACACCATTGGATTATTTTCTTTGGGGATATGTGAAGTCGCTCGTCTACGCCAACAAACCAGAAACGTTAGGGGACTTGGAGGCCAACATTCGTGGAGTTATTGCCGACATACGGCCCCATATGCTCGAACGTCAAAAAAGGTCGACGTTGAAAAAGAAAAAACTGCGGAGCTGTTAAAAAATACGATAGGAAATCGTGGATATTTGTTAATTTTTTTTATCAATCATCTCATGCTCACACATTTCGTATCAATTTTTATGTAGTTTTTCTCCAGTTCAATTATTTGAGTTATTCATAGACGATGGAGTGATTGACTGGATTGTAAAGTGCACTATCGACTATGCTGCCATAGACAATAATGACGCCTCGTTTTCAGCAGATGCTATGAAAATAAGAAAATTTATCGATATACTATTTGTAACCGCCTGTACACGGCCGATTATTAATAATTATTGGTCAATGAACGGGACTTTGATAGGCCCATTGGTTCGTAAGACAATGCCGCGCAATCGTTTTATGCTCTTGAAACAATATTTCCATGACTGCGATAATCGTTAATTAAATACAAGTGACAAATTCTCCAAAGTGACGACCTTGAATGATTTGATGAATGAGAAATGCATGCAGTTTGGATTGTTTTCTTATAACTTATCCATTGACGAACAAATGATTGCCTACTATTATTGCCTAAATTTTAATGAAAGGAAAGCCAATCCGTTTTGGATTTAAGTACTGGGTTTTGTGCTTGGCCGAAGGCTACTTATATTCTTTCATTTCGTATGGTGGTGCTAATGCAGTTACGGATCCAGCTTACTTCGATCATGGATTGGGAGAAACAGTCGTTCTAAAGCTGTTGATTAAGTGGAGCAACCTTATCAACATTGTGTTGCATTCGATAACTTCTTTACGACTCATCGATTGATGTCTCGAATATTAGATGAATTATTTCTGCACCCGCACCATTAGAAACAACCGAACTAATAGCGATCCACTAATGGATATTGGAGAAAAGAAAAATAAGAAGCGGGGTTCATTTGATTTTGTACAAGACAAGAACAATAAATTGTTGATGGCTCGTTGGAATGATAATTTTGTCGTCACAATTGTATCAAACCACGAAGGGATTGAACCTATGCATTATATTAAGCGAGGGGATTGGAAAGCAAGAAAAATGACTACTATCCAAAATGCGACATATTACTCAAGCGTATAACAAGCGAATGGGAGGCGTCGATTTATTTGACAATGCCATTAGCAACTACCGAATCCGAGTTGCGGCAAAAAGTATTATTATATAACCTACCATGGCATCATAAAAGCTGGAAAACCTCGACGTTGCCGCGTTTTTCATATATATTATTTTTTCAAATGCTCAAAATGTGATGTTGCTGTTCACACAAAATATTTTAATATATTCTACAAATTATAAATTTTTGTAATATTAAAAATCAAAAATGATAACCAATATTTAATAATAATAATCAATAACCAACTATCAAAATATTTAACAAAATAAAAATATTTTAAGCAATAAAAATCAATATGTTGTGCACCGACCAGTGCACTATGGTCCAGCCGATCACTTTTCTTGGCCAAAACTATTTGATACAAAACAGCTGGACCGATTTTGATGAAATTTTCAGGGAATCTTCAGAATCACCTGGAGAGTAACATAGGCTATAATTTTTTTGGAAAAGGGGGCGTGGCACCACCCATTGGACCCTATTTTTGAGAATGCAATATCTGGATGAAAGATGCACCGATGCCTTGAAAATTTGTGTAGATGAGTAACACAGCAAAATTCGTGACCCAACCAAAAATGGGCGGGATTGGATCAGTGGGCGTGGAATATAACTTTCTGGTTTCAATTTCAAGTGATATACAGATTGAAAAATTATAATTTTTGGTTTTTTAAATTTCAAATTATATTTTGTTTACTTAGTAAAATTGTTTGGTTTCAATTTCAAGTGATAGACAGAATTAAAAATAGTATTTTATGGTTTTTTTAAATTTCAAATTATATTTTGTTTAAAATATTTTTTTTTTAATTTAGTGTGTAAAATTCATTCTCAATTTTTATTTAATTTCCACTTCCGTTTATATTCAATTCGTTTTCTAATACTAAATTGTCAGATTCATATCCTTTTTCTTGATTTTCGTCATATTCATAATCCGAAGTATCACTTTTATCTGAAGTTTCTTCAGTCTCCAATTCGTGAAGCAGTATGAATTAACAACATATTTAATGGAACTCTTGCACATTTTTCGCTGAGAACTATTCCACTTGGTCTGCATTTTCTTTTATATTCTAAAATGTGGTTGTAAGGAGGAAAGCGTTGCACGCATTCATTGCGAATACTGCAGTATTGTCGCTTAGAAAAATTATTTTCAAGGAGAAACGCTAACGCTTCCTCTGCTGTCATGGCCGTGGGTGTTTTTACCTCTTGCGTGCATTTCTTTCGAATTTTTGAAGGTCTTGATGGACTCTCGATTGTTTCTTTTAAAACGATAGCTAAATCTACGTGCCCTTCTTTTCGAGCCGAAATTGCTGCTGCCCGAACTAGCAGAACCGTTTCGTTGCTCTGAGAAATTGACAAGTCTGCAGCCTGTCTTCTTTTGCTGCGTTTACTTTTCTCAGAATACGGTAGTTGTGGGCGCCCAGTTCCATGTGAACTGACGTTCATTTGACACTCCACTTCTGGGGTAGACATTGTCGTGGCTATATTTATATTGAAGACTGTTTTGAGTTTAGCCAATCCGAATACTTTGCTTGAAAAAAATTCAAATTTCTGTGACATTTTGTCCACTTTGCTGCCAAATTAATGCAAAAAAGGCTCAATTTTTTTTGACAACTGATGATTTAAATCTGCTTGTATGACCTCACATCCACTTTCGTTTATAACATAATTCAACAGAGCGCCCTTTTCACCTCCTCTCTTCTCTTTTGTCAGCCAAATATTAAATAGTTCAGAATTTTGCAAACTGAAGTAGTCTGAAAGAAATTTTTTTTCCTTAAAAAGTGCACAAAACTGCGCATTGATGCTTGTTCAAAATGTACAAAACTATCTTTTCTAATTTTGGTTTTTGTTTTTATGCTTCAGAAGTCTAGAGAAAATTTTAAGAGCTTGTATGAATTAAAAAAAAAAAAAAAAAAACCCAAAATTTATCCCAAAAGCACAAGTAAAATATTTGCACCAACACATTTTTCTATTTAATGTTTTCTATTATATAATTAAAATACTCACTGTCACCTTCGTTATCCATATTTTTGGTTTCCCTAAACACGTGCTTATCGTTCGTAGACGCAACTTGAACTAGACACTAAAACAAAAGCACACGGAATTCTATTTGTAAACACTTTAAGAGAATCAACTTCGATGGTTTGTTACATAACGGTAAACTGCCGCTCAATAAAACAAAATATGAATTTAGTTGTCTCTAAGTGTTAGCTATAAGATTCTCTTAAACAAAATTCATTTAATGATCGTAAAAAAATTGAGTTTTGGCCAATAAAAGTGATCGGCTGGACCATAGTGCAGTGGTCGAAAAATCGACCACTCTCTACAGACCAAACCTGATGAGATAAAAAAAATTTTAAAAGTTAACTTTTTATTTTATATAAATAGCATCTGTATAAAGTTTCATTGATTTTCATCAAGCGGTTTAGGAGCGGTTGTAAATGGGTTAATGAACTGGTAAAACTCTTTTGGATCAGTGATAAGTATGGTTTGGATATTGTTTAGATAGGGTCCATAAAGATGATCACAAAGATATAAAAAATGGTTGTAAACGTTAAGGTATCTCGTGAAGTCAGCAGAAGATCTAGATATTAAATATGTACGCCAAAGTTTGTTTCTTTTATTCCGAAGTGAACGTCGCTCTTTATTATCCCAGGGAGGCGAAGACGAAAAGCTCTTCTGCCTTGTAAAAGGAACAGATTGTGTGAAGCAGTTAAACATTATGCCATAGAAAAAGCCGACAGCATTGTCGATGTCTTCATTAGCACTTTCAAAAACGTTAGGGAACTCAATGCCACCGAGAAGTGATTCTAATTTTTCAAAATCCGTTTTCCAAAAGTTAAAATTGTACAAGTGCTCGGAGTGTGTGTTTATGTTAGTATTATTGTAGGAAAAGGTAATTGAAAGAGGTGGATGATACTGATCCAGTGTTGAGAGTAGGTGGTTGCATGCAGAAACTGCACAATTTTCAACTTCTGATGAAAAAACAAGGTCTAGTTGTCTACCCGTATAGTTAGTTACTCCACTTAACTTTCTTTTCCAATATCTGTGAATTTCTTTTTCAGATATTGGATTTGAAGGGAAGAAATTACATTCATCATCTGATAAAACCCACTGAAGATTAGGGAGGTTGAAGTCACCCAAAAATATTACGGTATCAAATGGATCCATGAGATCTAAAATAGAATCTATAGCATCTACTGCCAACTGATAGCCAGTCGTTGGTTGAGACGGGCGAATATAACAGCGAATATAACGCTTAGCGGTACTGATTTTGGCACAAATAATTTCAAAATTTGCAGTATGTGAATTCTGAACTTACGTTGAATCATAACGATTATGAATTGCCAAAAGGACTCTACGGCCAGAGGAATGATCGTCTTTGTCTAGTCCATCGTCTCTGAACACTAAAAAAATCGGACGCAAAAACTTCTTGATCCTTGAAATCTTGGCAGAGATTAGTTTCAGCGACGGCAAATATATCATAGGGAAGTTTCATAGAGTTCAGGAATACTGAGGAAGTTTTTGTGCGTAGTCCTCTCACATTTTGGTAATAGAGAGACACAAATATTGGGCTGCGATCAGGGCTGAATTAAGACCCGAGGGGGAGTGTGGGAATTAGTCAATATTTGGGGGGGAATTGATTAAATTTTACTTTTGTTTTGCTCAATTCATTAAAAAATAATATCAAATCATAAAATCGTACCATATTGATATGCTTCAAAATCTTTGCTAAATTTCTATATTAGTGAACGTACCCATTGCATTGAAAAGCGTAGTTGGCAACGTAGATTTCTTCGCTTTTCTTTTTGACATTCGCTTTAACTCAACTATTGCCTAATCAACGCGCTAAATATTGATGGTAAAAAAATATAAACTATTCTTTAAACTAATTAAAGGTATATAACTATTCTAGCTATCTTTTTTCATTTTATTTAATAAAAAAATCCCAACATTGAATAAATATAATGCTCAAGGAGACCAAAATATACACAAGATACTATCAAAATTCTTGGGAGGAAAATTCTAAATGCAAAGGCTGGCTTAAGCCTAGTAGACGTGGCAAGGAATACTACACACAAAGAAATTTTTCGTTTACCACAACTGAAAAATTCACCAACTAAACTTCGTTTGCGAGCTGTATTTGCCGCAAACGAATATTCAGTTGTCACAACTTAAAAATATATATTATATATATAAACCGCAAGCTATTTCGGTCATTATTATTTATTATATTAATAATCTTTCTCATTATGTCCGTCCGTCTTCTTATGGATTCCACCTCTGTTGCTATCTTCGTCCGCGTATTAAGCAAACTACCAATTTCCTTATATAGTAACAATTTGTCCAAAAAGTAACTCTAAACTATAAGCGTTATGTTTATACAACGAAGGGAAAAATAAACAAAATTTTCAGTTGGGAAAAACGAAGTTTTCAATTGCTGCAATTTAAAAATCACTCGCGTTTATGACAAACGAAATTCATTTCCTGCAACTTAATGTAGTAATATTTATAGTTACTTTGCAAGTTATTACTCACACTGTCTATATTTATATAATTAGTCTTTAAGTTATTATTCACACCCTGTATATAATTAGTCTGTAAGTTATTCAAACCCTTTATATATTAAAATAAGATATAAGCAGTCGCTGAGTCTGTACATTAAGCGAGTCTGCACATTAAGCGAGTCTGCACATTAAGCGAGTCCGCTACATGGCGTGCTTGCAACAGCGTTGGCGTTGTAAGCATAGATGATTAATAAAGTATAACTGAAACGAGCAAGTGGTGTTTCATTCGCGTGTGCTACATTTATTCAGAAGTGGGATTATTATCCAAAAGCCTTATCCAAAGTGATTAAAATTTGATTAAAATTTGATTAAAAACTTAAAAACTTAAAAAGTAAAACTTTTTTGTGCAAAGTGTGGAAGAATTATAAAAGAACGCCGGAAAACGAAAAAAAAAAGTTAAACGCGTCAGCAGCACCACATTCGATTGTTTTGAAGCGTAACATGAACAATTTAATTGCGCCGGGTCAGTACACTGTGCCGCAGCTACGTCGTTGGCTGCAAGAACTTGGGTTGCCGTCAAGTGGCACTAAGGCGACATTGGTGTTACGAATCAATACTGTGCCGTTTGATCAGCGTGGCGAGTGCCCGGTGGAGGGTAGCAGCGGGGCGGACAACAGCGATGAGGACCAATATGGCGAAGAGGAGCAGCGTGGCAGCGACGGCATTGAAGTGTGCGCAGCTGATGTCCACTCAAATGGAGAGGCAGTGCATGTTGATGCCAACGAAGGTTTGAAGAGAGAAGTCGAGCTGCTGAAGCGCGAAAAGGCAATGCTTGAAAAGGAAAATATCATGTTCAAAAGGGAAATGATGCTGATGAGCGAAGTTGCCAAAAGTGCAAATTCAAAAAATGTGTGTTCCGCAGCTTCAACAGTTGCAGAGAGCGAAATTGAAACAACAACACCGATATTAGCAGCAGCTTCAGAGAATGCGGTGGCAACAAATTCAGCAAAACCATCAACTTGTGGCGCAAATTCGAAAAATGTTTCTAACGAATTTTCAGCAGTTGCAGTGAGCAAGATCGCAACAATGACACCTAGATTAGCAGCAGCAGCTTCGGAGAGCACCATGTCAGCAAGCATAGAAAAATCGTCAACGTGTGGCGCTGAATCGGTTGTCAACATATCAGTGTCGTTTAACATGATAAAAGACATGTTGCCTGAGTTTGAGGGAGGCGAAAACGTTGACATATGGATTTCGCAACTTAAAAGCCTACGCGATGTTTACAACGTAAACGATTCAATGTTGCGTGCGCTGCTTATTAGCAAAATAAAGGGTAAAGCACAGGCTTGGCTATATTCAAAACCAAGTTTTGTTGCTGAAAGCGTGGACAACTTGTTGTACGAAATACAAACATTTTTCGGAACAAAAGAAAACAAATTGATGTTGCGGCGAAAGTTTGAAGCCAGGAAATGGAATCCAACTGAATGTTTTGCGGACTACTATGGCGAAAAGATTGTGTTGGCCAACAAAGTACGAATAGAAGAAGATGAACTATTGGATCATATAGTTGAGGGCATTCCAGATACTCAATTAAGAGTGCAAGCCAGAATCCAGTGTTTTTCTACAAAGGAACAGCTGCTGCAAGCGTTCGCAAGTGTAGAACTAAAACAGCATATGTTTACGACTGTCAAGCGGAACAATTCTGGAGTGCAACAAAAATTGGCGGTGCGCTGCTACAATTGCAATTCAATTGGACATCTAGCAGCAGAGTGCAAAAAACCCAAAAGGGAAGTGGGTGCCTGCTTCGGCTGCGGCAGCATGAGTCATCAGGTAGTGGCTTGTCCGGAACGCAAGAGAGCAGTTAATTTTCTTCAGCAAAACGAATATGTAAGGTGTTTTAAATTTTATATAAAATATAAGAATAATGAATTTGTATTACCCTTAGAATGCCTAATAGACTCGGGAAGCCCGATTAGCTTTGTAAAAAAATGCTGCGCTGAAAATAAATTTAACACAAGTCAATTTTTGCCTCATAATTTAAATTATGTTGGAATTAATAATTGTAAGCTGAACATTTTTGGAACAATTGAATGTCACTTAATTTTTCATAATAAAAGTACTGCGTTGAAATTAATCGTTGTTGCTGATGAGTCTATGGGTTATGAAGTGGTTTTAGGACGAGATTATTTAAGAGCTTGTAATTTAAAATTGATTTCAGAAATAGAAATTGAAAGGTTGTGTGGAAAACGTGATGAAAGATTAACATGCGATACTGTTTTTAAAATTGAAAATCAAAAAGAAATCGAAGAATGTTATGAAATCGAACGGGCTAATAATTCTTATTTTATTTCTGAAATAGAAACTGAAAATTTGTTTGCGAAATGTAAAGAAAAAATAAAATGTGATGCTAATTTTAAAATTGATAGTCAAAAAGAAATCGAAAAATGTTATGAAATGGAAAAAGAAAAAATTGAAAAGCAAAATGAATTTGAAGAAAGTAACCTTAAAGTAAGAGATAAAATTGAGACGAATCCAAAAATAGATAGGCAGAAATTAAAAGAAAATAAAGAAATGTTTGATGACTCACTTTTGTCAGTTAATTATTTTGTTGATAATGAAATAAATTTAAATATTGGTGACAATGTAAGCTTTTTAGAGAAAAAGCAGTTTGAAGAAATTTTTGATTTGTATTATTTAAAACCTGATCGTCCTAATGAACCATTGGTGAAGTGCGAAATGAAATTGGTGTTAGAAAATGCAAAGCCCTTTAATTGTCCTCCTAGGCGACTCTCATACACAGAAAAGGCAGAGTTGCAGAAATTATTAGATGAATATTTGAATAAAGGTTATATAAAAACTAGCGAGTCAGAATTTGTTTCACCAATTGTATTAGTTCGAAAAAAAACTGGTGATCTACGAATGTGTATTGACTATCGCACATTAAATAAGGTGACATTTAAAGATAACTATCCGATCCCTCTTATCGACGATTTGTTAGACAGGCTGGCAAAAAAGAAATTATTCACAAAGTTAGATTTAAAGAATGGATTTTTTCACGTGTACATGCAAACTGATTCAGTAAAATTTACTTCTTTCATTACCCCATTAGGACAGTTCGAGTTCTTGAGAATGCCGTTTGGGCTAAAAAATGCCCCTTCGACATTTCAGAGATTCGTTAGTAAAATTTTTGCTGATATGATGCGTGAGGACAAATTGATTGTATATCTAGATGATATAATGATAGCAACCGAAAATTTATCTGAACATTTAGAAATACTAACTGAAGTTTTTAAACGATTAGTTGATAATAAACTTGAACTGAGACTAGATAAATGCGAATTTCTGCAATCAAGTGTGAAGTATTTAGGTTACATGATAACGGGAGAAGGAATAAAAGCTGATGAAAAGGGTATTGAGGCAGTTAAAAACTTTCCAGTACCACAAAAACTTCACACGGTGCAAAGTTTTCTTGGATTGTGTTCTTATTTTAGGAGGTTTATCAAGAATTTTTCTGTATTAGCTAAACCATTATATGACTTAACAAAAAAAGATAATAAATTCAATTTTGGACAGAAAGAACTAGAGACTTTTGAGATTCTCAAGAAAAAATTGATAGAATCACCGATCCTCGCACTGTATGATCCGAAAGCTATTACAGAATTACATTGTGATGCTAGTTCCATGGGTTACGGAGCCGTTCTCATGCAAAAAAAGGAAGATGGTAGGTTACATCCAGTATTTTATTTTTCGAAAAGAACGACTGAAACCGAAGCCAAGTATCATAGCTTTGAGCTTGAAACATTGGCTATAATAAATGCCTTACAACGTTTTCGTGTATATCTTCAGGGTAAACAGTTTAAAATTGTTACGGACTGCAATTCTTTAACAATGACCCTTAATAAAAAGGAACTTAACCCTAGAATAGCCAGATGGGCTTTGGAATTACAAAACTTCGATTATGTGCTAGAGCATCGTGCCGGTGCTCGCATGCAGCATGTAGATGCGTTAAGTCGGTGTAATAGTGTATTGATTTTAGAACCTAACACTTTTGAGGAAAACCTTATCATCTGTCAAGGTAAAGATAAAAAATTGATTGAATTACGTGAATATTTGCAAAATTCTGAACATTGTCAATATGAGATGCGTAATGGAGTTATTTATAAAAAAAATAGTGACGGTACAGTTTTGTTTTGTGTTCCAGAAGATATGGAAAACCATGTCGTCTATAAGTATCACGATGAAATGGGTCATATAGGCATAGATAAAACCAGCGAGCTTATTTCTAAAATCTATTGGTTCCCTAAAATAAGAGATAAAGTAGCTAAACACATACAAAATTGTTTAAAATGCATTGTTTATTCAGCTAAGCATGGCCGAGAAGAAGGGTTCCTCCACAATATACCTAAGGGAAATTTAGCTTTTGAGGTGGTGCATGTAGACCACTATGGGCCAGTTGACAATTCTCGCTCCAAAAAACACATTTTAGTTGTGATTGATGCTTGTACAAAGTTCGTTAGGCTGTATCCTACTAAGACTACGAATACAAAGGAAGTAATAGAAGCACTTAGTGATTATTTTAGAGCATATAGTCGCCCAAAAATTATAGTTTCAGATAGAGGAAGTAGTTTTACGTCCGATGAGTTCAAGGAATTTTTAGGAAAACATAATGTACAACACATAAAAGTAGCAACCGCTTCCCCACAGGCAAACGGTCAAGTCGAAAGAGTGAATAGGAGTTTGGGACCAATGATAGCAAAATTGACCGATCCTGAAAAGGGACTTCATTGGGATACTGTCTTAGAAACAGTTGAGTATACGCTCAATAATTCAATGCATCGAACAATAAAAGAACATCCAAGTAAAATGCTTTTTGGCATCAAACAGAGAGGAAAAGTGATAGATATGTTAGGCGAATCTTTAAATGAAGTCGAACAAGGTAAAGAGCAGTTAAGTCATGGGGTTTTGCGTGAGAAAGCTGCGTTACATCAAAAACGAGCACAAGCTTATAACAAACGATATGTAGACAAAAAACGACAGCTACCAAAAAAATATTTTGAGGGAGACTATGTAATGGTCAAAAATTTCGATTCACACGCTGGAGTTTCTAAAAAATTAATTCCTAAATTTCGAGGGCCGTATAAAGTTACAAAAGTTTTGAGACATGATCGATATCTTATCGCAGATGTTGACGGATTCCAACAATCACGAACGCCATATAAAGGAGTGTGGGCCATCGCAAATATTCGTCCATGGTTCAAAGGGAGATCAGGGTCAAACGGTTAAATTTTTTTTTTTATTCATCTGGAGATCAGGTGATCTCCTGGTCAGGATGGCCGAATTGTAGTAATATTTATAGTTACTTTGCAAGTTATTACTCACACTGTCTATATTTATATAATTAGTCTTTAAGTTATTATTCACACCCTGTATATAATTAGTCTGTAAGTTATTCAAACCCTTTATATATTAAAATAAGATATAAGCAGTCGCTGAGTCTGTACATTAAGCGAGTCTGCACATTAAGCGAGTCTGCACATTAAGCGAGTCCGCTACATGGCGTGCTTGCAACAGCGTTGGCGTTGTAAGCATAGATGATTAATAAAGTATAACTGAAACGAGCAAGTGGTGTTTCATTCGCGTGTGCTACATTAATGTCTCGTTTCTCACAACTGAAAATTTTGTTTATTTTTCGTTCAACGTTTATGCCAACTGTTGAAACGTTTGCAATAAACGATTTCAAGCACGACAAACGAAGTTCGTTTGCGGCAAACT
This sequence comes from Pherbina coryleti, assembly GCA_943735915.1. NCBI lineage: Eukaryota > Metazoa > Arthropoda > Insecta > Diptera > Sciomyzidae > Pherbina > Pherbina coryleti. Next base: position 70,915,501 of record OX030951.1, read on the forward strand.
GGCGATAAACGTTTTTTTTCTTTGCGTGTATAATTGCGGTATTTGCGACATTCATGGTAAGTCGCACCTTTCGGATGTCCTAAGACATGCCGAATCCAAAAGCCATGAAGCAAATGGAAAATTGCAGCAAAAGCAGGCGACAATCTCTTCAAGTTTTGCTAGCTCATCTTCTTTACTGGCCAATATAAAGCACACTGAGCTTCACCTAGCTGTGTTTGCAGTCGAACACAATTTGTCTTTCGACATAATTCCCCATTTATGCGAATTCATAAAAAACTTAATAAAGACTATTGTCCTTATATAAAGGACATATCTGTCGGTCGAACGAAAAGTACTATGCTTGTAAAAAATGTATTAGGTGAAACAAGTGCGGAGACCCTAGAAAAACAGATCGACACACACCATCTTTTTGTCGATTATAAAGCCGCCTTCGACAGTCCAATAACGAATTATCTATACTCCACCATGTCTGAATTTGGAATTCCTGCAAAGCTCATCCGTCTTTGCAGAATGACACTGAGCAACACCAGCAGCACAGTTATGATCGGGAAGGATCTCACTCCTCCATTCGATACCAAACGAGGTTTCAGACAAGGTGATTCCTTATCGTGCGACTTTTTCAACCTGATGATGGAGAAGATCATCCGAGCTGCTGATTTGAGACGCAGTGGCACGATATTCTACAAAAGTATTATGCTGCTGGCGTATGCTGATGACATCGATATCATTGGCCATAATACGCGCGAAGTCAGTGCAGCATTCTCCAGATTAGCGAAAGAATTCGAGTCGAATGGGTCTTGCAGTGAATGCAGATAAGACGAAATACCTAGTGTCAACAAATAAACAGTCCCAGCGTCTTGGAAACCACGTCACTGTTGACAACATCTCCTTCGAGGTTGTTAAGGACTTCGTCTACCTGGGATCCAGCATTAACTCTTTCAACGATGTTAGTATTGAGATAAAACGAAGGATAACTCTTGCCAACAGGTGTTACTTTGGGCTAAGTAGGCAATTGAGAAGCAGAGCCCTCTCTCGACGAACAAAACTCACGCTCTATAAGTCACTAATCATGCCCGTCCTATTATATGCAGCACAAACCTGGACGTTGAGCAGTTCTGATGAAAAGACTTTGGGAGCCTTCGAGAGAAAGATCCTTCGATAAATCTTTGGTCCAATCTGCGTCAATGGCGAGTACCGAATTCGATGGAACCACGAGCTGTATGAGCTGTACGCTGACATCGACATAGTTTAGCGCATTAAAATCGAGCGGCTCCGCTGGCTAGGTCATGTTGAGCGAATGGAAAACGACGCTCCAGCGAAAAAAATATTCTACGGTGCCCGGTGGTGGTCAACGCAGAAGAGGATGCCCACATCTTCGTTGGAAGGATCAGATCATGGATAACCTGACCACGCTTGGTGTTTCCAACTGGCAACCTAACCGACCTACGGTTGTAAGCGCCAGATAAGCAAGTAAGTAAGATTTATAAGGAAGTAAAAAAAATCAACCTTTACGGTCGTACCATTTTTTCAACCATAGCTCTTATACTCAGCGAATAACAATTCAATGCAACGCCGATGAATTTTGAAAAATGCCTTTTTCAACTTTTTTGGAAACCTGCGCGGTAAAACTTAACTTTGTCACGTCAAAATATAAAATATCCCCCTAAATTTTTTTCTGAGTGTGCCCCTGACTCAAATCTCTACTGCCTGCAATTGTGCAAGAAATTGAAAAAAGAGGACGGACTTGGTCATCAGGAAGGTTTTGTATTCATCATGACAACGATAGGCTTTGAATTTTGCTTCAAAACTGTTAATATCAGACAAAGACGATACTTTCATGCTGAATGGAATAGTAAATTAACAAAATTATAGGTTATGGAGAATTGAAAATCCAAGGCAAGCTTACTTAAGGCCTTGTCTTCCACGCAAGGTCACTGCATGGTCGAAGTAACGGTCCAATTCAACGCTGGGCCTTATTTTTTTGAAAATACCAGGGGTATCACAATTACAGTCTGTGATATCCAAGATAAATTGATAAGGACTGCAGGAAATATGGTTTCAACAAGACGGTATTACGGCTCATACTGCTCGAAAAATAATGGATGCACTGCGAAAAATTTTTCTTGATCGTAACATCTCCAAATATGGTGATTTCCATTGGCCTTGTCGTTCATCGCATTTTACAGCTCCGAAATTTGTTCTGTGACGCTTTCGAAGTCTTAATTCCACATGTGTTTGTACACTTTTGGCTATTTATTTTGCATAACTCATTATTTGTTTTAGTTATTTATTCTATCCGTTGACATTTCCTAACAACATCGAACCATGGTTTATCCAAAAATATGCGTTTTTTAAGTTTTGTTTTTAATTTTATTATTAAGCAAACAGTTTGTTGAATCAGTTGTTGTTTTGTTGCTCCATTGACGTACTTTTGACGATTGGTTTTTTCCAGGCATATTTTTTCCTATAAATACGCTGATTTCTATAAACTTAAATCATAAAGTCACTAACTGTTAAAGTGAACTGTTAAATTCATATCTAAATTTTCATTATGCGTGTCTTGAATATTGTTGCCATTTTTGCCACTTTGGCTATATTTGGTGGATTGGCCGAAGGGTCTATAACTACTAAGTGTGCTATTAGCTGTACCAGCAGTAGAGACAATTATAAAGTTTGTAACAATTTTGGACATTATCAATTCACCACGTCTAAGTGTGAATCTGATAACTTAGTAGTATGTGCAAAGCGTATGGAGGGAATAGGTAAGTTTTGGAGTTATTCGTTCAATTACGAATAAGTCATATGTGCTTGCACTTGCTGAATTGCCAACGAAAACAAAAAACGAAAAAATAAACAATTGATATTTTGGTGTAACATTTTGAATAAGGAGTTTTTATAGGGAATGGAACTGTCAGAAGAAACTCTGAATAAACTAAATATGGAACGGAACTCACATTAAGTTATCATGCTTTCTAGAACTATTCTGGGTGTCTCTGGATCGTCATTGAGTCGGCCATTAGTATATTAGTATAATCGGCCATTGAGTCCTATTATAGCCTTTAATAAATGCTTTTAATATTTTTCTAAGATCGCTTGTAATTCAAAATATGGCAAATGTTGGCATTTTCTGTTTAAGAGTTCAACAAATTGTAAAATTTTTCTTACTTTTATTCTTTTTTATATTTTCAGATATCCACGTCACTAAAGGAGCCTGTCCTATGCATACTTTTGATACTTGTGAAGTTTTTTGTGGGAAATCCAAAAATCCACCAAAAGTTTGTGCGGTAATTAATGGTAAAATCAGTACGCACAGTAGTTTATGTACCTTCTATAATAGACTGAATTGTTTGGAGGCGGATTGGCATATGAACAGCGGTAAGTATTGGATTTATACGGTGAATTGTCAAAGACGAAACACAGATTTTAATTCGATGCTTAGTTGAAAGAAATCCGATAGTCATAGGACCCAAAAAAAAAATAATTTGTGCCCATAAAACTCAAACTTGATATATTTCAAAAAATTGAGACTCCACGGTTGCCGTGACAAAGGGCGTATAGGAACGATTTGATATGGCTCATTACGCATGATTTTATTTTAATATCTCGTATGTTGAGTCACTTGCTTTGCTTAATTGGTGTTTCGGATAAAAAAATTTTTATCCGTATTATCCGAAAGTATGCACAATTTTTCTTTCAAAGCTTTTTAAAAGATCGAGCTTATCCAATGCTATATTTTGCTGTTAAAAACTTCTCAAATAATATATAACGACACCACATGAATCAACAAAAACTTTCAGGAAATGGTCAACCCAATGGATATATTCTGCAAAAATCTTTTTATCCGACTTAATCCAAACTTTTTTAGATAGAATCTTCATTCAAAAATGTTTCTAACATCATTTGCTAACTCCCCTTTGGCACCTTTCAAAGCCATTTTTCAACGTATTATAATTTTTCTATCCTCTACTTTTCGAGTTTATATTATATAAATTTTCTGATAGTTGACAAATATAATTTATTATTTTAAAAAAAAAAAAAACAAAAGTGATAAAAATATATAATCATTCAATAATTTTTTATTTTTTCTATTTGCAGTTGCATATACCGAAGGTAAGGTACTATCATACGGAGAGTGTTAAATCAAGTTTTTAACTAATTTTGTAGCATTTAGCCAAATCAATGGCACAAATCAAATTTTAAGAACATTTTGTAATGTCCTAAAACTTTTGGAAATGTTAAAAACTTATAAAAAATATTTAAAAAATTTGTAAATTAAAATTTTTAAATAAAATATTGCAGCAAATTTCAGTGTTTCATTAGATATAACATGGTTTTAATATTAAACAACTTTTTTTCAGTGCACAAGAATTTATGACATGATATCAATGTGGAACTTTCAGACTCCGATTTACCATGTGCAAATTTAAGAGATAAGTACGATTGAGTACAAAAGACGGCCTTAATTGCGTTATTGAGTTGAAGCACTTAAATGCGCTACTACGCTAATTCACTTTATTCAAAAAAAGTAATTGATACTTCAAAAATATCTCATGATGTTTTTTTGAACTATTATCTAAACGCATCTTAAGTATTTGTGTTTATGTGTTTTTACTTTTCACTATTAATTTATTCACTTCTTAAACGGAATTTAAAATTTACGAAAAATACAATTTTGGCAGCCGATCTAGCGAAAGTCTTGAAAATCGGCCCCTAACTGAACACCTAAAATAATTTGCTGTTAAAATTAGAAAATGAAGTAAAAACATTAGTTTCTTTCAATGGTTCACATTGACTCACTTAACTTTAAACAATAGAGTGCTTTAGGGTTGATTTTAACTTCTTTGATGACTGCAGCCATCGTATCAGGAGCTATATTCGTTCTGCTTTTCACTTATTTCGGCGACGGCATTCTGGAATCTTTTCTGAAATTTTATCTGAACATGGACAAAAATAACGAAAATATTAATTAAATGCAAAAGAAAAATTTTAAAATGATTCCAAACACCATGACATTTTTCAATATATTTTTGACAAGCTGCCTTATTTTGAGAATCTAAAGGGTTTCATAAAAACGTTTTTGTATGAAAATGTCAAAATAAGGCAGCTTATTTTTTTCTGATATTCCGAATACACCTTATATTTATTCCACCATGATTTGCAATCATATAAATGACAATTTTGTGCTTGCACGATGTCTGAAAATCTGTTCAGTAGTCCTGACATGATGCAAAATATTTTTTTTCCATTTCACAATAATGTTTGAGTGCTCGTCGAATTGTGAAAAATAAATAATAAACTATGAATTCAACTCATAATCACATATTTTTATCGATAAATAATACTTGAATATTCACTACATAGAGATGCACTATTTTTGTTCAGCTTCTTTTATTCGAATATTTTATTTCTTAACGGCCGTGGGGCTAAAGCAGCTTTTAGTTTATTTATAAAACAATAATAAAAATACACTTTTTTTGTCAATATTATGTATTTTTATTTTAGTTTATTTTGTTAACTTTATTTTTTCCACACTTTAATTTTTTTTACAGGTAACTTTTTATTTGAAATATTTAAAATAAGATCCGTTTTGATTTTTTTTTTTTATTACAAAATATTTTATATAAAACTAGCCTTTTCCCGGCGCGCGTTGCTGCACCCAGCAATTATATCGCAACATAATTATTATATTCGAAACTTTTCTTAGACCCATAGTTTAAAACCACTGTCATTTTCCACTGCCCGTTACAGTTTCCCAGTAGCAGGAGATCACCAAATAGTAACTCCATTTTGAGTTTGTATGTAAGTATTGCTACTTTTACTTTCAAAGCTATTCGATAATACAAATTTTAATTGTATGGGCGGAGCCACACCCCCTTATATAATGCCCATCCCAGTTTTCTAGTAGATGGACGTTGTCCAGTTTTAGTACAATTGCCGACATTGAGCATACAAACTAAATTACTAAAGCATACAAACAATCGACGAAAACCGTAGAAAATATAGCATTTTTATTGATTTGTGGGCGGTAAAAGGGGGTGTGACAGAAATTTAAACCATCTTGTGCTTGAAAAAAATGTACTGCCAAAATTTCAGCTCTATCGACTCAGCAACTTTGAAGTTTCCAGCCATCACACAGACAGCGTTTTGCTTTTTGTATATATAGATTATTGGCTATAACTTTTGATTGGTAAGAGATACAAAGATAATTTTATCTATTTTTTCAAAAATATAAAAACACAATATTGGAAAAAAATCAAGGGGTAGCCTTGTTTTTTTAATCACAAAAACAGTTTTTAATTTTTGCGTGAAATTGAAATAACTTTTGCTTGTAAATGTTATAACTTTTAAATAGAGTTGAAAAGTTACGAATTTGAATTTAAATTATTTGTACAACAAAAACAAATTTTGAGCCTTTTTTTGAGGAAAACTCCAAAATTTCAGACGTTTTTTGAAAAAAATATTTAAAATATACATATATACTCAACTAACTATACTCAACTAGTGGCGTCCGTGGCGTAATTGGCTAAAGTGCGTGGCCGCTATGTCAACGAACTTGGAGACCCAGGTTCGAACCCCAGCAGCGACAGAAAATTATTTGAATTAAAATAATTTTTCTGTACGGCCGCCACCTCTCTGCAGACAATGGCAAACCTCAGAGAGTAATCAAAATGCCATGTAAAGCTTCTTGAGAACAAGAACATTTCGTTCATCGCCGTTCGGAGTCGGCGTTAAGCCTGTAGGTCCGGTTCTGTTGCTGTGCGACCTATAATTCCAAAGCTATTCGATATAGAAGATTTTATTTGTATGGGAGGTGCCACGTCCCCTGAGTTTTTCCGATATTTTAATAGTTATTCTGCAATTCGGGATGAACACAAATCCAACAAATAAAAGATCATTAAAATCGGTCCAACCGTTCTTGAGTTATAAATGGTGTAACATACCCGGCTTTGTTTTATATACATATATAGATTCAGTCTGAAAATTCAGGCGATTGTTCTGCGTGGCAAGAAGACCAATATATTTATTATGAAATAAATTATATTTATTATATAAGTACAGAAGGGGTGGATTTAGATAGATAGATATATTAAGTTAAGTTAAAAACATTAATGAATTTAGTAAAACAAATTTTTATGTCATTTTACAGATGGTAAAATTTTCTAAAATTTTGTCCTTGGGTGGATTTCAATCCAAACTGAATTAAAATAGTTAAAGCGGTTTTTCTATAGCTTCATCGAGATAGACAAAACCGCAAAAATATTACATTTCTGACGATAATTGAACTGCAGCCAAAACAGTTAAGAAAATTCTGCTAAACTGAAAAAGTTGAGCAAGAACAAAAACCATGCAACAAAATTTTAGTAAAAAAAATAATTTTTTATGTGATTTTACAGATGATAAAATTTTCTAAAATTTTGTCCGCCAGTGCATTTCAATCCAAACTGAATTAAAAAAAAAGATACAGTAGTTTCGACTATGTCGTAACACAAGACGTATTCAATTCGCTTTTGATGACATCTTTTTTAAAAAATATTAAGCAAATCTTAAATGTCAACATATTTTATCTAATAAATACAAAATACAAATACTAAATACAAATACAAAAATATATATTCCATACACCTGAGCATATCACCTTTAAAAGAGTGCCGGAAAGGGTTAATATGTATCACCAACCCTTATTATTTTTGCAAAAGAAACATTTTCGCCTGTGACACCTATTCCCTCCGACCACTCCTTAGGGGGGCTCCCATACAAATTTTATGGTTTTTGTATATTTATTCCATACACCTGAGCATATGACCTTTAAGAGAGTGCCGGAGAGGGTTAATATGTATGACCGACCCCCATTACTTTTGCAAAAGGAACATTTTTTCTTTGACATCTTTCCTCTCCGACCACTCCTTATGGGAGCTCCCATACAAATTTTATGGTTTTTGTATATTTATTCCATGCACCTGGGCATATGACCTTTAAAAGAGTGCCAAGAAGGGTTAATATGTATCACCGAACCCCATTACTTTTGCAAAAGGAACATTTTTGCCTTTGACACCTATTCCCTCCGGCCACTCCTTAGGGGGTCGCCCATACAAATTTTATGGTTTTGTCGATAAAACCGGAAACTGTCGATAAATAGGTCGAAAACTTAAACAAGCAACCAAATTTGTTCAATGCTACCAAGTTCAACAACCCATGTGGAGAGTCGAAATGTCAAAATTTCACTGTCGATAATATGCCCGGATATTTAATTGGCTGCGGAATTTTGACATTTCCCCTTTGCCCCTTAAAATTACTCAGAATTACTGGGCTACGCGATTCTGTTAAAAACAACATGCCCCCAAAAGTATGCTTTTTTTTATTTTAATTATAAGATTTATGTCTTCACGCTAGATGGCGGTGTCTTCACCGTCGAAAAAACCGGAAACCGTCGATAAATAGCAAACTTAAGCAAACAAAAACATCAAGTGTTGGCTTTATATTTCATGTAATTGTGTAAAATTTATATAAGTTAGAATGTTCAAACATGAATTTTTCTCCCAGTGAGGATCAAGCAGAGCTATCACTATCACTATCAGATCACTATCAACCACCCTACTTACCTCCGAGAATGACGTATTCTACGTCAAAAAGTTACAGCGATTGTTCTATAGCTTCATCGAGATAGACAAAATCGCAAAAATATAACTTTTATGACAATCGACAAATATTAAGCTAAAAAAAGGAATGTAAATCCTAGCGAAACAAAAATCTGCAGAAAAAGAAAGAAAGAAGAGCAACAACAAAAACTATGCAAAAAAAAAGTAAATAATCAAACCGTCCGTCCGCATATAATTCCAATGAAAAAATAAAATAAACATGGCTTACCGACAACTTTGTTGATAAAATTTAGAGTCTATCAACAAATGCTAGCAACACAAGTTCACAGTCAGCGCTGCTTTTTCGCTCTACGTGCCAATGTTTTTCGCCGTGCCGATAATTACATCCTACGATTTGTTCAATATTGAAAGTGGCTTTCAGATGCAATGTCTTCATAATATATTGTCTTTGCATAGTACTACGAAAAATTTAATTTTAAAACAATAATAAATGGTTATATGATCTTTTTTAAATTAACTTTTTAAATTTAGTTTACATATTGCCTCTCAGGGAACCCCTTAAAGTAACCACACCGACAAAAAGCAGGAGTAAAATCAACTAAGCCGGGCTTGGGTGAAAATAATTTCTATGGAAATTAAAAACTTATGCTTATTCACATCCCTTTTTAATTTCCATAATTTTTTTCTCCCAAGCCGACTTGGATGATTTTACAATTGTTTTTTTTTCTCGGTGCAGAATGCACCATATGCAAAAACAAAAAAAAAAAGTAAAAATATAAAAAAAAAAATTTAAATTAAAATAAGGAAAGTAGTAGAACAAGGATTATAACAAGGATTTTAAAAAGGATAAGACCAAGAATTTGGACAAAGATCAGGACCAGGAATAAGAACAGCAGTTGGACAAAAATTGGAAAAAAAAGATAAGAGTATAGAATTGGGCACGGATTAGGACAAGAATTGGGAAGATGACTTCGCCAAGGACTGAGACAAAATGATAATTGGGACTAGATTGGGAAAAGTATAAGGACAAGAAATAGAACAAGGAAAAGAACAAAGATTTGAACGCAATAAGGATAAAGATTTTGAAAGGAAGTGGGACAAGGATTAGAAGAGGATTTGAACAGGGATAAGGTCAGGAATTTGGACATGGATTAAAACAAGAGTTTGGACTGGAAGTAGGTCAAATTAGAACAAATATAAGAAGAAGAATATAACTGAAGACAAGTTTGGGAACGAATGAAAGGATAGGGAGAAGAATATAAATACACTATCACGTCAAATCGGTAGTACAGTGGTAGTACGATACAGACAACTTCTTTTTAACTTTGCTAAGCGTTTTTCAATAAAATTTAAAAAAAAAACAAGAATAAAAACACACAGGTGCGTCATTGGGCACACGAGAAAAACGAAGCATTTTCGCAATTTCATGGATTTGTTAATTTAATGGCTTTTTTCGATTAAAATAATTTTTCAATTTAAGACTTTAAAATAACAAAGTAAACTAAAACAACACACGTTAATTAATCTTCACGCCAAGTTTCAAGTTTTATTATATTTCATTATTATTATTTTTTTGTTTTTTTATTCATTCACTTAGAAAACGCGTTTGTCATCGCACTCTTGGTCAATTGATGGTCCTTCGCGCTATGCAAAAAAACAAACAAAAACACCATGTACCAACAACACAATTAAAAATCGTTTGTATTTTTTTAAATCGACTCGGGTGGTGATGCTTATCAAGAATATGTATAATTTTCTATAACTACTAAGCCTCCTTATGGGCATTACAAACGGAGTGACAAAATTAATATACCCCTTCTACGTTTTTGTATCGGAGCCCGCATAAGGAGTGGTCGGAGAGAAATGATCCCTCAGGGGAAAAATGTTCCTTTTGCAAAAGTAATGAGGGTTGGCCATACATATTTACCTTCTCCGGTCCTCCCTAAAAGCCCCCTGCTTAGATGTGGGAATAAATATACAAAAATCATTAAATTTGTATGAGAGACCCCTCTAAGAATGGGTCAGAAGGGTTAGGCCCCCAACGGAAAAATGTTACTTTTGCGAAAGTAATGAAGGTCGGTCATACATATTGACCCTCTCCGGCCCTGCCTTAAAGACCCCGTTCAAGTGTAGGAAATAAATATAGAAAAAAAGAACTAATATGCAATAAAAAAACTAAACAGCTCGTGGGCATGTTTTTATGACATTATCATAAATGTTCGTTATCAGCACATTTTCGATCCTTGCCGCGTGTGCAACTTAATTTTAAGTTGCTTAATTTACAGCTAGCTAGGCAACATTGTTGCTTAGAACGTAGAGCAACATATTTAACAAGCACGAAAACTGGCTTAACTTACAGGTTGCTTAGTTTTAAGCATAACGACATCTAGTAGTAAGTAGAAGCAACATTTTTGTTTTTTAGTACTCTTGTTTGTATAGCCAATACACAATCTATAGTGTTTATTGTGTATTAGCTAATGGTTATTGTAGGAGATGAAAGATATATAGCCAATACACAATCCTGTAGATTATTTTGTTTATTTATTTATTTTTTACTAGCGACCACCGGTGCGCGTTGCTGCCCCCAGCAACTATAATAATAATAATACATAATAATAATAGTAATATTCTAAGATTTTTGCCGTTGTTCTATAAAGCGCTCTATAAAGAAGAGGCAGAATAAAGTGAAATGTGAGCGGAAAATTGCAATAAAAAGAACTTGTATGTATCATGGTTGCAAGCGTTCAGCGCGAGCGGCTTACGAAAGCTTTATTGCTAATAGCTAATTCACAATACTGCGTTAGGTCGGTCGGCCTTTGACCGTACTTTATATCGACGTTGTAAAAACTTTACGATATGAGCTGTCAGAACGCACGACCTTCTAATTTAACTTCTTCAATGTTGCTTTGGCAAGTCGTGCGTCTTCAATATAGCTGAATTACAATACTGCGTTAGGTCGGTCGGCCTTTGACCGTACTTTGGTCTCCGTTATAAAAACTTTACGATATAAGCTGTCAAAACGGACGACCTCAAATTTTGCAAAACTAAATGTTGCGTTGACAGATCGTGCGTCTATCATTTTGGTGATGCCAATAAAAGCAGCTATACTAAAAATCCCACATAACGTCCCTTTTTCCGAAATCATGCAATTATAATTTTAATCAATAAAAAATTAAAAGATATTGTCATAAAATCATTAAGAACCATAAAACCTACTTTAGAAAGCTAAGATCTTTTTATTAAGTGTAATATAATCTGCGAAATAATGAAAAATGTCACATATGAACGCGAAAATTCGGACTAGAAGCTTCAAATTAATGAACGCTTTCCAATTTAATGATAAAATGTGAAATTAAATTAAAATTTAAAATGGAATTTCTGGAAACACATTTCAGTTTTTATGGCAAAAAATTGTTCTTTGATTGATCGATATTTTTATATATATATATAAGTATATTGTTTTTTTTTATAAAATGTGATTGCCTGATGTCATTATTTTCTTGTTTTTGTCAAAATTACTGCTATTTATTATTATTATTACTGTTAATTTTTGCCGAGATTTTTGCAAATTTTGAAAGCAAAATGTAGGAAATTTCGTCAACGAAAGCAAGTTGGAAATATTCATGTAAATTTGTGTATGGATGTTTTTGGTACGGTGCGTGTTTTGGGGCAATTTCAATCAATTTTTATCCACCTTGAACACCATAGGGCGCTGAAGTACAAATTTAAAGAAAATCGGTATATAGTGGTTTTCATGTACGCTGATTATTTGGCTGCTATCTTTTTTGAACCATATTGAACACCAGAGGGCGCTGTAGTACGATTCTTTATGCGATTAGAATGAAAATTGGTATATTGTGGTTTTGAGGTACGGTGAGTATTTTGGCGCTATCTACTTTGATCCAACTTGGACACTTGGACTTTAATTTCCATGTATGGGCGGAGCCACACCCCCTTGTACAATGCCCGTCTCGGTTTTCTAGTAGATGGGTATTACCAAGTGGCAACTCCATACCGAGTTTCATTATTATGCGGCATTTAACTCCAAAGCTATTTGATACCATAAGTCTGACTTATATGGGCGGTGCCATGCCCCCTTGTCCAATGCTCACTCAATTTTTCCAGTCAAAGGACAAGACTAAATAGTACATTCTTACCGAATTTCATTGATGTGTGACTAATAGTTCGAAAGTTATACCCACAATTTGGGAATCCGAAAAAGTGCCACACTCAACGCTCATAAAATTTTACCAGTGGAACGGCACATGTAAATCGAGGCCGAACACCTAATTCCAATGTTGTGCGACCTATAATTCCAAAGTTTTTCGATATTGCAGACTCGAGCTGCCACGCCCCTTGTACAATGATAGCTGAATCACTTGTAATTAGTGAGTACTTGGGTACAACTTTACAAAAACAAAGTGAACTGCATTTGCCAATCTACCTTACCACAACATTCCTTTGTGTGTTATATTATTCAAACAATGATATTAAGGGTATTCGTCCTCAACCAACCTCATTAAAATATCTAATTAACTAATATATAAGTTTGCCATTTTGCATGAATACCCTTATAATATTATTTATAATATACTAAAAAATGCATAAATTTTAATATGAAACACAATTGAATAATATTAATATCATGCTAAATTCATCAAAATCATTTTTATACTACTTAAGCAGCATGTTAATATAAAAAATTTGATCAATTTAAAAAAAACTCGCATCAAAATATAAATTCCCACGATAATCCTATGAAAATCTGAGTTTTCCATCGGAATCCAAGAATACCCACATTTTAGCATTTCTCAACGAAAATGCAACCCAGCGTTAATATGGAATGTCAAAAGCACGAGCTAGTAGAGCATGTCGCTACTCATAGCGTTGATCGTACGTCACCCCCTCAAATTCATTTTTACGGGATGAGGTCGACGCAATGCATGAGGTCATATTTTGTGTTGCTTCATAAGAACCCATTGTTTCTAGTCTAGCTGTCAAAGGCCGACCGACCTAACGCAGTATTGTAATTCAGCCAATAAGATCAACTTAGGTGATAACAATGCAAGCAGTCACATAAGAAATTCCACAAAAGGTCTCTTTTCCCTACATCAAGGAATTTAAAATGAAGGTAGATATTATTTGATTTAATCAATACAAAATTAAAACTTGTGTTAAAAAATCAGTTGCACTAAAATGTACCAGCCTTATTCAATACGTCTTTTGTAATGATATACTTATTTATTAATATAAAAACTATTGACCGATTTATATCAAACTGTTTCGCGATAGATATTTGCGATTTTCCCGTTTTATATTCGGAAATAGTTTGTTGTTTTAGAGTTTTACAGTATTTATCAAGTGCCATTATAAATGGAACAGTCAATGTCATAATTAGCGCAAAAACAAAACTAAGCTTTAATGTTTATGACTCACAAACAACATGTGCTTTACAATAAAATAATTTTTACCCATAATTTTTGGAACTTCTGTTCTCTTTTTACATTTTTTAAGTTTTGTTGCTTTTCTTTTGCACTCAAACAAATTGCATGTAGTCACATTAATATTAAATTTAATAAAAAAAACAAAACCAAATTTGAATATGATTTGTTTTTTATATGATGTATGAATATGTGCTTTGGTTCCTATAATAATTTTTGTGTGTTCCTAATATTAAAAAAGATACACGATTTTGTAGTAGCGCAGTGAATTTGTTGCTATTGTTTTGCGCAACACTGTATATACATTTACAATGATAGTCTAAATGGTATTGATCTGAAAGACGAAAATATAAATTGTACTACTATATAAATGGAATAAATAAATAATTTCTTTCAAAGATCGAATTTCGATCAATGGGTGAACTCCGGTGAATAAATAATAAATGAGTAAATAAATAAATTTTTATGTATCACTAGCAAATACCCGCTGCTTCGCCGGCGATAAAAATATTAAATATCATTAAAAACTTTAAATCTTAAAATTTAACAGCCTTATTCATATTGAAGTGGGAAGAGTGGAAATAATGGTTTGTGTATTAGATAAATTCAGTGACTTGTTATTTATTTGTCGCAATTTCGTCAAGATTTTGGTATTTAAAAATCAATAGTTTTTCTAAGCCATCTGCACTGAAATAATTGTCATTTTATTATTTTTTTTTTTATAAATATTTTGAAATCTTTGACAAATTTTCTTGTTTTTATTTTCTGTTTTTGGAAATTTTTTATATATTTTGAATTTTCTTGACATATTTTCCAAATGTTTGAAATATTTTGAAGAATTTTAATTATTTTTGACAATATTTGTGCTCAAATGAGAGCAAATAATTAAAAAACTGCTTTATGAGAGGTGTGTTAAAAACCTTAAAAAAAAATTTAAATTTCAACCATATTTAATAATCCTCTAATTTATAAACAAACATTTTCAAACACTTTTTGACATTTTGTTTGTTTTTGATACATTTTGAAATAATTTGATACATTTTGACAATATTTTTTGTGCTTAGATGAGAACAAACAAATTTTTAAAATGCTTTATCGAGGCTTTATTGAAGGTTTCAACCATTTTTAAAATTCTCTTATTTATCAAGCATTTAAAAGAGCTTTTGAAAGCTGTTGAAACGTTCAACATGAAAAATGTTTTTAAATTTTTTTTCGATTTTTTTCTTATGAAGGCTTTGTAAGAGGCTCATAATTTTTTATGAATACAGCCGTTTGAATTTCGGTAAAATTGTATATTTGTGTTGGAGCGACTTAGTAGTTCCATCCGAATAAAGTAACCTAAAGTAAGTAGCTAACTAATGTAATAAAAAATAACTAAAGTAATAGACTTTCTGTATCTTCCTGATCATTTTTTTTCATGCATTGGTTCACTTTTCCTAGCGCTGTGACTATTGGGGTACTCACAGTTTTGTTTTATCTGGTGTGCTAACTACGCCGTCTGTTAACTCTAAAACATTTTGCCATGTGGTAACTATTTTTGATTTTGTTTTGCATGTAAAAAAGAGATAACACAAACTGGTAAAATTGCATTGCTTTCCAACATGTTTGTTTTTCGTAGCAAACTGACATTTCTGAAAGGTATTTTTATTTTATTGAAAAATCAATAAATCAAAGAAAGCTTCTCTTGTAATTTTTATTTTATTGAAAAATCAATAAATTAAAGAAAGCTTATCTTTTCAAAAGGCGTGCCAATTTTAGAATAAACTACGTGTAGGGGTTCTCACAATTTGATTGAAGTATCGTTTTAAAGTTACTATATATCAACTTTAGAAGGGATCTGTAAATACCTTATATATAAAAATCTCGTTTATACGTAAAAATATCAGCTCAGAGGTAATAAAAATATATGACGGCCTTAGAGAATTGTTATTTTAAAATAAAATATATCTTTCGTTTAAGCTGATAAATTTCATCAAAACATTTCAACAAAACATCGACACGGAATTTTTGTCTATGCTTTTATAAAAGTGGCAGTATTTTTACATTCAAAAAGGTGGCAGCATTGGTACCGCACTCAATACATGTTGCTGTCTTTTTTTTCTTTTTTGTGGACCTTCCCACCGGGAAAAAAGAATCAATTCTCTTCTCCAATATAGATTCTAGAATTGATTATTTTTAACACCCCATCGGGAAAAAAATGCAATTTTATATAAAAAAAGAATCAATTCTCTTCTCCAGTATAGATTCTAGAATTGATTATTTTTAACATGCTGATGTCCTACAAAGAATAGCACATTATATTCTCGCTTCAAGTGGAATCGCTACAGAATCGTTTTTTTTTCACTTTTTAAATAGACTCTTTTCATATATGTAATCATGGTTGAATAAATTAGGTTGTCTCGTGGCTGATCGTACTCTCTTCTCAGTACACATAATTGTTAAAATCAATGAAAAGCTACAACAACAACTTCATCGGCTTTGCATGTTATCAATTTACGCATTCAGATTTTGTATGAGTTGTCAACTTCGATTCGACATTTATTGGAACTCGCTCTCACCCATGCGACAACCTTATTTATTAAACCATGTATGTAATACTTCAATATTGGCAGCAAACTAAATTTTTAATGAGTTTCAACTACGTAATCAAAGAGAGATAGCCTACATAAGATTTTGTTGTTTGTATTAGTATATTTGAATATACTACTACTATACGTCAACGGGGCGGTTGTTAAGAAAAATATCTACCCAAACATAAAACAAAACAAAGCATACATATTTGTTTTGCATAAATCATAGGTACGCACCATTATAAAACAATTATGAGACCAACGCGTGAAATATGATAAAAATTTAAAAAGAAAAATTCAAGCAAACAAAATTTAAATCATAAAAATTGAAACAACAGAAATTTTAAATGAAATTTTTGACAATGAAAGCACCGCTCCTGAGTTTTTTTGTTATAAAATTAAATTTCGAGTACATAAAAAAAAACCAAATATAAATAAATAACTGGTCATTGTAGCCATTGAAAGGACTTTGACCTAGCTTCTTATGATCAATTGTGTTGTGCGTGTTATTAAGTTTGTACACAATTGACCGAGAACCGGACCTACATGTTTAACGCCGACTCCGAACGGTGATGAACGGAATGTTCTTATTCTCAATTAGCTTTACATGGCATTTTGATTACTCTCTGAGGTTTGCCATTGTCTGCAGAGAGGTGGCGGCCGTACAGAAAAATCATTTTAATTCAAATAATTTTTTGTCGCTGCTGGGATTCGAGCCCGGGTATCCAGGTTCGTTGACATAGAGGCCACGGACTTTTAGCCAACTACGCCACGGACGCCACAATTTCGGGTACATTCACAGTACAGTGTACTGCCAATATAGAAGTATTACATATATGATTATTTTAAATAAAATAAAATTAAATAATAAAAAACTTTGGGAAATAAGAAAACAAATCAAAACAGACTGATGATTTTCTCACTTATACCAGAATTTGTTTTAGAATCAGTTCGTTTTTCACTTATCAAAAAAGCAAGCAAGGAATCTAAAAACATTTTATATATTAAAAATAATTATATGGGTCGTAATCGATTATGGCTGGAATAAAAACGTATCAGTAAACTTTTGCTTGATAGATTCCAATTCATAGGTTTTGCTATAAATGTATATATTCTTTGGAATACATTCTAAAATGTTAGCAATAGAATTCATTCTATTTACGATTTTTGTTTCTAGAATCCATTTTCATTTTGCCGGTGGGACGCTGACGTCCTACAAATAGTAGTACATTCTTTTCTCGCTTCCATATGAATAGCTACAGAAATCGATTCTTTTATTCACTTTTTAAATGCATTCTTTTAAATAAAAAGTATTCATTTTCGGAAATGAGAAAACAAATCAAAACAGACTGTTGCTTTTCTCACTTATGCCAAAATTTGTTTGGTTGATATATTCGTTGATATAAACTTTTGATTGATATATTCCAATTCATATGTTTTGCTTTAATTTATATATTCTTTGGAATACGTTCTAAAATGTAAGCAAAAGAATCTATTCCATTTACGATTTTTTTTTTTTAATCAATTCTCATTTTCCCGCTGGGTTGTTGACTTTTATATATGTTTCTCAAAAAGAGTTTGAAAATAGAGCTTTTGTCTCACAGCGATTTTGACATATTGTTCTATCTCATATATTCGTCAACATTAGAGTGCTGATATATTGTTATATGAGCGAGAAAATATATAGAGGAAATTAAATTTAAAAAAAAAAAACTCAGGAGCGGTGCTTCCATTGTCAATAATTTTTATTTGAAATTTTTGTTGTTTGAATTTTTTGATTAAAATTTTGTTTGTTTAAATTTAATCATATTTCAGGCGTTCTTATAATTGTTTTATAATGGTGCGTACCTGTGATTTAGGAAAAACAAATATGATTTGTTTTCTTATATGTTTGGGGAAAACGTTTTCATAACAACCGCCCCTGTGACGGGTTGACTTTTTATTTTTTGTGTAGTAATTTTCATATATTCAAATATACTAACACAAACAGCAACATCTTATGTTGTTATGGCTGTCTCTCTTCGATTTCAGAGTTGGAATACAGAAGTATTACATATACATATGTTCTTCCTGATTAGCTTTGGGCACAACCTTTTTTTGAGATGCACAGAGCTTTAATGAGAAAATTTTTTTCTCTCTGAGAATAAGAATAAAGAAATTGTATGGTTATTCTCTTTGGATTTTAATTAATTATTTAAACAATGGCTATTAAATTTATATATCCCATGTCCCAACTGGGCACCATAGCTATCCTAGAGAAAAATAATTTTTGAAACAGCGCCTGCCATTCTCAAGCTTTTCGCAGCCGAACATACGTGAGTCTTCTTTTATATAATAGTATAGATGTATTGCTGAAAATATTGATAAACGAGGAACTTTAAAAAAGAAGTTGATTTATCTTCAACAGTTCCACTATCTTAAGAAGACTTAAAAAAGTTTTTTTTTTAAGATATCGTCTGCACATTAGAATAAAATTTTTAAAAAAGAAAACAAAAATAAACAAAAACTTATGGGCAATATTAAATTAGTGAAAATAAAGCTATAAAATAACTAAAAAATGCGTTTTTTCAATTATAGAATTGATTCAAACTTTTCTTATTTACCCTATATAAAATTCCTTTTCTATGTGTTTATCCCACATTTATGAAATATACAGAAAAGTGGTATCGCTAAAATGCTTTTTGACATAAGCAGTAGGTCTTGTCAAAGCTCCTTACCCTACCTTCTTATTGTATCATGGTTAACATACGCTCTATTAAGAAGAGACAGAAGAGAGCGAAATGTGAGCAGCGAATAGTTTTGCTCTGAGTTTGATAAGGTTGTTCTCAGCTGCTGTTAATAAAAGAAAACCCAACATAACAACAACAATTATATGTAGATATATGCAAACTTTAATAAGCTATAACTTAAAAAATATTGCGTAATATATATATAAGATTAGCTTAATACAAGCAGATACTTAACATTTCTTAATCCTAGGGTTTTGTTTTTTTTTTTTATTTGTAGGGTAGGGAATTTACATTTACTTGGGCAATAGTCTGCCCACAAGACGTATGAGAAAAAGATATCACAATTTATTTAAGAGGAGGAAGCGGGTTTGAGTTAAGAAGGATATTTCGGAGTTCGGATCTGCTGGGATGGAAGTCGAATTCATTGATCAAATTGTTGGTCAGACGAAGCATCCTAGTTATAGGCTCGCCATATCCATAGTCGGTGCGATGAAAGTTGAGATGGAAGAGAGGTACAGACCTTAGGTAGCGTGGGTTGGTATTAAGGAATATCAATTGGAGCAGTGTAGGGCAGTTAATGGTGCCGCCTAGTAGTTGATGGATGAAGAGGATATCGGCAACCACCCTGCGTTTTTCAAGAGATTGCATAAGGAGGTAGATTGAAGTTGTCGGAACCAGGGAGGCCGCGTAACGCAAATCGAAGGAATCTACGCTGTACAGCTTCAATACGCAACGAATGAGAAACATAGAGCGGTGACCAAACTTGGCTAGCATATTCGAGTATGGGCCTCACAAAGGTTAGGTAGAGAGATTTTGTAACATATGGGTGAGAGAATTCCCTGAACCAATGTTTTACTAAACCAAGAGCAGAGTTGGCTCTACTAATGATATTATCGATATGGGATCGAAAATTAAGTTCTTTATCGCAAATTATACCCAAGTATCGCAAAGAACTTATTAAGGCAATCGGCTCGCCAAATATATAATAAGTTCGCGATGGAGATTAGGGTCTCTTACGCGAGTATGTCATAGCTTGGCATTTGTTGATATTGAGTTCCAGGAAGTTTTTTTGGCACCAAGTAGAAAAACTGATTAGATCATCTTGAAGGCGGGTTGAGTCAGCATTAGTATGTATGCGTTGATAGATTTTTATGTCATCAGCATAAACAGAAAGATTTGAGTATTTGATGACCTCGTCAACAACGGTTATTGTTAAGACGAATAACAAAGGACCAAGGTCGCTGCCTTGAGGGACACCAGAAGTTGCTGTAAAAAACTCGGGTAAAATTTAATCCAAGCAAAAACGGGGGTTGAAAGCCGCAAGTTTTAAGCTTACGAAGGATGACAGTGTGCGAGATTTGGTCAAATGCTTTGCTAAAGTCAGTTGAGACAACGTCAACTTCGTAACCACTTTCCAAAGAACATAGGGTATTCGAGACGAGTTCTGTGAGGTTGGTAGTAGTGGATCTTCCCTTGAGAAAGCCATGTTGGATAGGGGAGAAGATAGACTTGCAGTGAAAAAATAAAATGTCGTAGAGTATACTTTCAAATATTTTGGGTGTGCATGATAGTTTTGCAATGGGTTTATAGTTTGTGATATAATTTTTAGGCCCTTTTTTGTGCATAGGTATAATGTACGAATTCTTCCAAAACTTAGGAAAAATTGAATGAGAGATAAAGAACTGGAAAAGAGCTAAAAGGGGATGAGCTAAAGTGTTTGAAAGTTTTTTTAAAACAATAGCAGGCAAACCATCGGGTCCAGGAGAGTAATCGTCCTTTTTCATCCGATCGTCCGACATTAGCTAGTGTAATATTAACCGAAACTTTAGACGTTTAGGCACAATTTCTTAAAGAAGAAAAGTATTCAGAGTCCAGTACATCATTATGACTGGTAAATGACTGACTGAAAAAACTTGCAAAAAGATTTGCAATTATTTCAGGGTCATCCGAAGATTTGTCTGACAATTTAAGGGTGGACGGGTAATTATCTGATTTTCTCTTGATATTAATGAACTGGTAGAACTTTTTTGGATCAGTGATAAGTTTGGTTTGGATATGGTTTAGATAGGATTCATAAAGATGATCACAAAGATAAGAAAAATGGCTGTAAAGGTTAAGGTATCTCGTGAAGTCAGCAGAAGATCTAGATATTAAATATGTACGCCAAAGTTTGTTTCTTTTTTTCCGAAATGAACGTAGCTCTTTATTGTACCAGGGAGGCGAAGACGAAAAGCTCTTCTGCCTTGTAAAAGGAACAGATTGTGTGAAGCAGTTAAACATTATGCCATAGAAAAAGCCGACAGCATTGTTGATATCTTCATTAGCACTTTCAAAAACGTTAGGGAAGTCAATGCCACCGAGAAGTGATTCTAATTTTTCAAAATCCGTTTCCCGAAAGTTAAAACTGTCCAAGTACTCGGAGTGTGTGTTTATATTAGTATTATTGTAGGAAAAGGTAATTGAAAGAGGTGGATGGTACCGATCCAGTGTTGAGAGTAGGTGGTTGCTTGCAGAAACTGCACAATTTTCAACTTCTGATGAAAAAACAAGGTCTAGTTGTCTACCCATATAGTTAGTTACTCCACTTAACTGGAAGAGTCTGGAGTCGGAGAGGCAACAAGTAAAGAGAATTTCTTTTTCAGATATTGGATTTGAGGGGAAGAAATGACATTCATCATCTGATAAAACCCACTGAAGATTAGAGAGGTTAAAGTCACCCAAAAGTATTACGGTATCAAATGGATCCATGAGATCTAAAATAGAATCTATAGCATCTACTGCCAACAGCGTATAACGAAAAAATTACGCTTAGCGATACTGATTTTGGTAAAGAGGCAACTGATGGCGGACGCTTGGATGCTATCGTGATTTCTTCGAAAATAGAGGAGGAGCGTCTGTAGTGGTGGGGATTCAACTCTATTGGGTTGAATATTCAACAGATATAGCTGATCTAACTTCATCAGCTATATCTGCGAACGTCACTCGAAAGACATCTAGATCATCGCTGATGTCATTCATTTTTTGAAATAGTATTTGAAACATAGGATCAGGCTGCAGAGGTGTTAATTTGGCTTTACTTGATGTAGCTTGAAGTGCAATATCCATATCATACCGCAAGGAAGTAAGATTACTCATTATGTTTTTGGTAGATTCATAATTTTTAAGGATTTCAAAGCTATTTTTTACTTCTTTTTTTAGCTCACTGATCGCCTTATCACAATGCAAAGCTTTCTCACTATCTCTTACTATTTCAGTTAATATTCTGAGGTTCTTAGAAATAGTTGAGATGTCAGAGTTATTTGCTTTACACGTGGACTCTACTCTAGCTAGGTCGTCAGATAAGTGTGTGAAGACGTCAAAGTTGGTAAGTTTACTGCACAGTAGTTTATAATTCGAGTGCATTACATTCAGAGAGTCACTCAGACATTTAATGGCGAGCATCACGTGTGAAAGCGACAAATCCCTACACTCGTCGCAGAAAAATTTAAAATGTGAAGAGTAATCCTGAATGTTGTTCAGACTCCTCTTTGTCATGCCCACACAGCAGCCATCGGAGGATTTCCCGCAGAGACCATTGCAGCTAAGTTTTAGTGCATTTTTGTCTTCGATAGAGCAGTATTTGTTGGCACAAGTGAATTCCATTATAATGAGATTTTTTTTTTCAAAAAATGATGACACGCACAATTGTTATTTTAATTATAGGTTTTTACTTGTCTTATTAATTCGGAAATAAGTCAACTTTTGCAATCAACTTTCTTTTTTTTTTTTTGGTGTGATTAAGTACTGCTGTTAATCTGTTAAAGTGCAAGTTGGCAAAAACACAAAATATTTATTTTAAAATTGAAAGGCACAATAAATTAGGTCAGACTTTTGTTATTGTGTTGATTACTAAAACTGGAGCGGATTATAGAGCACGTCCGAACTGTTTGCAAGTTGAGAACCAATCAACCAAGTTGATCTCCTATTACATAGTTTTAGTTAATACTAAATATTGAATCAGCGATGTTCACTAACGAGGATTTTTGGTTTCATGGTTAGGGCGTTAAACTATCATTCGACGGTAACGAGTTCAATTCCTGCAGCGGACAAGAAATTATTTTTAATTTAAAATATTATTGTTGCAATAGACGCAAGCAAAAAACAATATCAATTCTAAGAAAAATGGTGTCGGAAAAAAGTGTCGTTTTTTGAGATTTCACCACAGGCGATCCTAGTTGTTATAAATAGTTGGTCCAAAAAATGTGACATGGTAAGAGGAGTGACTCGGAGTCATTTATAATTTTGTGTATCGTACTGGAATAATCGACCGTCCAAAATCCGGCCATCCGCGTGTTGAAAGAACACCACAAGCCATCAAGGCGGTGAAGTCTCGAATCAAGCGGAAACCACTGTGAAAGTAGAAACTCTTTGCGCGGGAGATGAATCTCTCGGCGCAATCGATCTCTCGTATTCTTAAATATGACTTGGGGCTCAGATCGTACAAAATACACACCGAGCACCTTCTCACGATAGCGTTATAGGAACCAGAGAGAATGAGATAAGAAACTTATGCTGAAATTCAGTCAACACTAATACAAATGTTATAAATGTGTTAGTAAAATTTCATGACAAACTCACCCCTCTCGATGCATTCTCGATGAATTCACCCCTCTGGATGGATATGAGTGCTGGTGAAAATCTCACTTTCGGCAGCTAAACCACCAGTATACACATAGGGAAAAACTAACTAACGATTTTTGTTCAAACATTTTCATACATATACAAATTAGAACATAGTTTAATTACAAAGATAAAGTTGTCCTTGAAAGAAATTGAATTATGTTTTTCTGTTAACAAAAGCACTTGTCAGTAGAAAATGTTTTTTATTTTAAATTGAATTTTTTAGATTAAAAATATTATTGTCTTTTATCAAAGCAGCTCCATAAGTAAATTGACAATACTCACACTTCTGCATTGACAAAATTTTTTTATCGACTTCTATTAATAACTAGCTTTTTCCCGGCGCGCGTTGCTGGGTGCAACTATATCGGAACATAATAATATTGAAAACTTTTTAATCTTAATGTTTGAATACGGCCTTTCATTATTTATATTGAAAACAAATTTTTTGAGCTCTTGACAACAAGACAACATTAAGAACATAATAGTTATATTCAAAACTTTTTTAAACCCATAGTTTGACACCACAGGCATTTTCTACCGCCCGTTACAGTTTCCCAGTAGCAGGACATCACCAAATAATTACTCCATTTTGAGTTTGTATGTAAGTACTGTTACTTCTACTTCCAAAGCTATTCGATATTACAAATTTTAATTGTATGGGCGGAGCCACACCCCGTTATAAAGGGTGGTTAAATTTTAAGGGCCGATGTTGAAAGTGAACCACACCTAAACGTAAAGTTTTTTTCTGCATTTCATTTGATATTTCTCAATTTCAGACTAACTCAATTAACTATGGAAAGATACACAATCGAGCAACGCGTTAAAGTTATTCAGGCTTATTATACATAAAAATGGGCTTTCAAATCAAAATACATTTTCACCATTGCACATTGGGGTTTTTTCCACTTTTTTTGGCATAAACTCATAACTTTTGTATTTAAGCAGCTACAGCTCTGAAATTTTCACTTATGACAGTTTATTTAGATACCTTTGTTTCTACCAAAAATGGGCGGCATGGGTTAAGTGGCACGCCTACTTTCCGTATGGGCTGATGTGTATTATAGAAAGCTATTCGAATCATCATATATCGAAGCTATATCGAATACTTCCAAAGCTATTCGATATAAAAACTTTGAATTGTATGGGTGGTGCCACACCCCCTTGTCTAAACTCGTTAAATTTTTCCAGTCTAAGAATACGACGATATGAAGTTCCTACCGAGTTTCATTGATTTGTGACTTATAGTTCGAAAGTTATACCAAAAATTTGTGCTGCTGAAAAGTGCTACGCCCCTCTTTCAGCGCCCATAAAGTATTGCCAGTGGAATGGTACGTGTGATTTGAGGTCGAATACCGATTTCCGAGTCTTTGTAACCTATAACTCTAAAGGGATGTGCCAGGCCCACCATATATACTCGGTGCACTCCTTCTGCCTACTCTAATTGATTTAAAAAAAAATTGTCAAAATCGGTTTAGAAACACGGGAGAAAATGGTTCTTAACTGTTTTGCTTAGTCCTATTTATATATAGATATAGATTACGTAAAAGATTTCATAATAATTTTCATAAAGTCATCAGAAACGCGTATATTTTGTTGCAGCAGATTTAAAAAATAGTAAAGTAATGCCTTCTCCTTTGCCTTGCATGATGAACGTACATTTTCACGCCACAATTTATACAAATCTGCATTTTTAAAATGGTAGGTGCCTAAAATAAAACATACCAAACATTAACCTTCCGCAAAGTTCCGCAAACCACATTAGAGTTTTTTATTCTAAAATTCTCCGCTCTATATCACTGTACCTATATCTCTATGTTGCTAGGAGTTTCAAAAAAGTTCTAGCTCTCCAAAATTGAAGATTTTGTTTTTTATCTCCTAATTTTAAGTTTTGTTGTAAACATTACATTATTATCTAACTAAACAAATTTTTCTAATACATTTATACACATATCGAAAATATATACCATAAGCCTTAATCTCCATTCTTTAGTTGGTTTAAATACGCATTCAAATATTTACACAACTTAGTTTTATTATCAACAAAAATTCAACAATTTATGCAGCCATATTCTAGTCAAACAAAAACCTTCACTTCAGCAGCTAAAAAAGTAACGGCAAATCGCAAAAAGAAAGCAAAAATCATTATTTTGCTCTGGTTGGAGCTTCTACTTTGCAAAAAAAGTGTTGTTAGCCTTTTTCATAAATCTTGAAAAATAAGGTTAATGCCAAAAAATCGTACATTTTCCCCATTGTGCATTGGTGATTGTCGAAAAACCAATGCACCCACAAAGTGACTGTTTGGTGCGGTTTATGGGCTGGCGGCATCATCGGTGTGAATGGTGTTCGCTATCGTGAGATGATAACGAACTTTTTATGGCCCGAATTGGAAGATATGGATGTGGTCGCCATGTGGTTTCAACAGGACGGTGCCACACAGCGAAACAATGGCTCTTTTGCGCGACAAATTCAATGGCCGTGTTATCTCACGTGGTGGCGATGTCGATTGGCCGCCAAGATCATGTGATTTGACCCCGTTGGACTTCTTTCTTTGGGGTTATTTGAAAGAAAAGGTGTACGTCGATAAGCCAGCAACAATTCAAGAGCTAATGGATGAGATAATTCTGCACATTAACGGCATAGAACCTCACTTATGCCTCAGCGTTATCGAAAATTTGGACCATCGGATGGAGGTGTGCCGCCAAGGTCATTTTGCCGATATTTTGTTCCATACATAATTGAACCATACCAATATTATCATAATAAAAAGAAATGACAATAGTTTCCTAAATAATTTGTGTTTTATTCAAAATCAACATCGAGCCTTAAAATTTAACCACCCTTTATTTGAAAACGAACCTAAAGACAAAATTTCAGGCAAAATAGAAGGCATGATATCATTTTTCCTTGCATTAGGCTTGGAACGGCCGAATACGAGTTTTGTTCTCTTGGAGTGGATCACAGGAAAATCATCTTCATGCCTGGCCCCCATTTATCCTCCGAAAGGCAGCAATGGAAAAATAGAGCCAACTTTCAAAAGAGTCACGGAGGCAAATGTGACGCGTAACGTTGTTGTGAATGAAGAACATGTCACCATTGTGAAAGAGTCAAATTCAAAATTCATCGGCTATGCTACGTCCGCTGACAGCACTGCAGTACGTGTCCAGAGGAGCATCGTGGAATATTTGAATAAAGAAAATTATAGCATGGATCACTTAATTGCAATTAGTTGCGACAGAACACCTACCAACACCGGCTACATAGAAGGAGTTATTGTAAGAATGTAAAAAAATAAAATAATAAAACATTGTGTATTTAATAAATCACAACAAAAATAGTGTCGATACCTCTTTTAGCATTGGCGTTACAGATTTTTTTATTCTTTAACGAGCTTTAAAATTCCTCAAAATCAATTTAAAGCCTTCCAAGGACTTGTAGGAATATTTTTATTTTTTATTTTGGGGAAAAAATAATTGGTCTCTTTCAGACAAAAACATCTATATGTCATTCCATATGATCAGACTTTTAATAACGATGATATGATGGAAATGAAAAAAGGGAGCCCTACGTTCGGCAAAAAATTTTCAAAAATTTCTTAAAAATAGTTCTGCTGAAAATATCGATATACTTCTTGAGCAAAAGGTTAATGATATTTTAAGAGCTTTATTTTTTTGATATTAGTGTGGTACATTAGGATCGTAGGAACTGAGATCTGAAGGGTAAGTACTAGAACGGTGCATCTGAGGTAAATGACCTCCATGGAAGTCATATCGGTATCCTTGAGAAAAAAAACATTGATATATAGGGTGTTTTTTTTAGGGTTTGTTTTTCGATAGAGATAAAACACAAGAAAATCGTTTTAATGTCCATCAGTTTGGCTTTATTGGAAGGATAATTTTATGCCATTAATGTTTAAATATGATTTCGGGCATGTGGCCGCCGCGGCTGGCTCCAATAAAGCCAATTCTATAGGTCCAATTTTCAACCACTTTTTCGAGCATATGGGGCCGTATGTCGGCAATAACGCCACGAATGTTGGCCTCCAAGTCCCCTAACGTTTCTGGTTTGTTGGCGTAGACGATCGACTTCACATATCTCCAAAGAAAATAATCCAATGGTGTCAAATCACACGATCTTGGTGGCCAATTGACAGGTCCATTCCGCGAAATTAAGCGCTCATCGAATGTTTCCTTCAATAAATCGATTGTGACGTGCGCTGTGTGGCATGTAGCGCCGTCTTGTTGGAACCACAACTCATCCACATTCATGCCATCCAATTCGGGAACAAAATAGTCGGTTATCATGGCTCTATACTGGTCTCCATTAACGGTAACTGACTCTCCAGCATTATTTCGGAAGAAGTATGGCCCAATGACTCCACTAGCCCATACAGCACACCAAACAGTCAGTTTTTGTGGATGTAATGGCGTCTCAAGGATCTCATGTGGATTCTCTTCACTCCAAATGCGGCAATTTTGCTTGTTGACGTAGCCATTCAACCAAAAATGAGCCTCATCACTGAACAAAATTTTGCGATGAAAATCAGCATCGAGATCAATCTCATTTTTGGCCCATTTGCAAGCGTTGTTCTTTTGTCAACCTGTTCATGATGAAATGGCAAACCAAACTGAACATAAATGACATTAGAGTTGCCAGATTTGACCACAAAATGCCAGTTTTATCTCTATTCGAAAAACAAACCCCTAAAAAAACACCCTTTACTAAACTTTAAAATCCGACTGTAAGCACCAAAGATATAAAGAAATATGTCAATTTTTTTTCCGTAATTGTCTTGCAAAAATGCGTCATATTTGCTGGTATACGGCGCACTTTTTTTCAGGTATGTACGTTCTAATGGATTTGGCGTTATCTGCTGCTCCAGTATTAGAAGGCACCTTAGCTTCTTGCGCTTACATCTCCTTTCAATTTGCAGACAGTATCGCTGCATATGAGCGCTTTTTCTGGGGAGTTTCTATCTCAGAGTCTGGTTTCCTCTTCTGAGAAGCCCCTGTTTGCAGCCACGGTGAAGTTTGTGAGGCGTTATTCCGCCCGTTCACCTCTTTAGCAACTTTGTCATGCTGTTCTATGGCAGTTAACTCATAGAGCGCCTTGATACTCTCAATTGTGTCTCGCATTGCCTGATGGATTGAGCGCCTTTTCCCATCTTCCAACATTTCCACAAGCATTCTTATATGTTCTCCGAGTTTACAGAAAGACGTGGAGTTCCGACTTTTGCTGCTTTCAGCCACTGTTGGTGTTGTGGTGTGACTGTTTGAATCTGAATTTCCTAGTCTTTGTTGAGGTTTTACTGAGGATCTCGCAACTTTTGACTTTTGTAGCTATATCTGCTGCAGCGGCCAAGTTAGCCACCGCCACAGCATTGCGGTCATTGGATGACGACGACTGGGAGCCCGCTTGCTCACTGCCTAAAGCCGCCGGTACTGAGGATCCGACTCCCTGCACCGTATGGTTTTTCCTTAAACAACCTATCATTTTGGTTTTATTTTTCAAGGTCTCCTTCCCATAGCATTTTACACATTCTGCCAGGTTGGTTTTTTTGTCTAAGGGTGTCCTTCGCTTTATAAACTGCCCCTCTGGAGTCAGACACAGACCAAGGAGGCGCCCAATCTGGGACAGACGCTCTTGGATTTGATGGTTCTGTTTAGTCCGCGGGTGGTAATTTATTTACCACCTACCCTGCATGACTTGCATTATGTGGTTGCCACCCTGAAATCACGACGATAAGAATTTCTTTTGTATTTAATTTCTGTTACATATTCTGCCATATTCACGACCTGGTAACGCCAAATTTTTTTTTTGTATTTTTTTCGTAAGGCCAAGTATAAATCGTTCATTTTCCTTTTTGAACATTTATCAAACATTACAAAAAATCAATGCAACGCCGTTAAATGAATATTGCATTGTCGATCTTTGAGAGGATCCATCTGTGTCCCCATGATATCAGAAATTTTTGAAGTGACGAAGTTACGTTTTACCGCGCAGGTTTCCAAGGGGCCTCTCAGGGAACCGCCTAATGTAACGCATATGCATCACTTTTGCTGGATTAATTGCATGCTGCTAAGACAAAGTTAAGGCACCAAGCTAAAGCACAACCCATGAAGAAGCAAATTAAATAAAAACAAAACTAACAATACCAACACCAACAACACCAACACCGACACCAACACCAACACCAACACGAACACCACCAACAACACCAACAACACCAACAACAACAACAACAACAACAACACCAACAACACCAACAACACCAACAACAACAACAACAACACCAACAACAACACCAACAACAACAACAACAACAACAACAACAACATCAACATCAATATTGAAAAAAAGAAACAACTCGCCGATACGCCCTCTACCGCTTATGAAACTGATCTGAACAATTTTCACAACGCACATATCGAGCTGCGAAACTTTTTATAACATCTAAGTGATTTTGATTAAACAAAGTGTTTTTCTACAAAACTTTCTTCCATAAGTTTTAACTACAGCTTCGGATACGCTTCCACCAGGGCACTCAAAACCCGAAAAAAGCCCGGGTAGCTCGAAAGCCCGGGCCAAAAAAAGGTACACCAAAAAAAAAGGTACCCGGGTACTAGTCGGGAAGCTCGAAATACTCGAAAATACCCGAAAATACTCAAAAAAACCCGGCGCATGGGTATTACCCGGTAATTCGAGTTACCCGAGTTGCTCATGATACAATTATACGGGTAGCATTGATAAGTATTGATTTTCTCAACTACAAGGAAACCAGCATCTGTCAAAAACTGTTGTTTGTGCGACAAACGTGAGACGAATGTGAAATTAAATAATTCTAGAAAATATGTGCGTTAAATAAACAATTATAATAATAAAAGTTGTGAAAAAATTATGTGTGATATGTGTATAATGTTTTCCAGTCGTGGTGCTTTAATTTAAATTGAAAACTTCTTTCATTTCGTCCATATGCATCTGCAGCTGCTGAGGTTGCTGCACTTAAACGATTTCAACATTTTTTTTCATGTTTGCACATAATAACACTAATTACACGGTGTTACAAAATGAAAACAAATCAAAAAACTTGCCTCGAGACATAGAAGAGGTAGTAGGCCTGGTTGAACATAAGATAACTGCATACTTAGTTTTTTGAATATACCCTCAAAATCGGGATTTGTGGTCAAAAAACCGATTTTAGGTAGGTGCATGCATAGTTTGTTATGTAACTCCGTTATATCTAGCTCAATTTTAAAAATTTAAACATTGATAAAAAGAAGAAAAATATACCCTTAATATAATATATAGACTGTTTTTTTACAAAAAGAATTGACAAAGTTACAGGTAAAATCATTTGAAAATTTCTCATTTTTTTTTCAATTTTTTAAACTTCAACAACGTTTTGTTAACAAATTTTGTTTTGTGGCACTATTAGTTTTAGCAGGATTCTGAAAGCCTGTTAAATTTTGCGTTCAACAAGCTATCATTTACTTCAATTGGCTGATATATAAAAGCACTATCGAATTTTTAGTATTCGTAATAAAATACAAAAAAAAACATTTTTTTTTTCTAAAAATGTTTATTTTACCTTTTTCGTTTATATGTATTATCATAAATCTGGTATATTGCCCGGATGTGACGGAACTGTTTGCAGTTTTCAACCACAAACACACTCCGAATGAATGGCGTTTGTTTATTGAGGGATCTTGCAAGAGTATGATTTATTTAAAAACTTTTTGTGTGATTCTTGATATGTTAAATTCTGATATATGTATGTCGCCGACTTAAAGGCTCTAACAATACTGTTTGGAATGCAAGGTGGATAAACCAAGTATCCTTGCATTATTTGCGAATGGGATAGTCGTGCGACTAATAAATATAAGCAAAAGGAGTAGCCACTGCGTGCTTTATTTTTAGTTGGCAAAAAATATGTTTTGAATACTCCACTGGTGCGACCTGAAAATGTAATCCTACCGCGGCCTCGGTAGTCGAGTTGGTAGCGTGCTCGACTGCCACCCTAGAGGTCCCGGGTTCGATTCCTGGCCAGGCCATGGTCCTTCGCTTTTAACCTTTCTTCATTTTCTATCCTCATTTCTAATTAACTGAAATTAAAAATTCATCAATATTTACGACATGAAGTTGTAGTTGATGGAAGAGAAGTTTGTGGATGAGATTGACTTATAACTTGAATTGACTGAGGTAAAGGCATAACACTTGCGTCTAAATCAAATTCACATGTTTCTTTGGCTTTCCACCATGCTTAGAACATCCTACACGTGTTTCACTTGATTGCCCTTTCTTCCCACTAATTATCCCACTATTATCCCTATTATCGAACCAAGGCAGACTTGACTGAATAGGTATTCCACCTGAAATCCTTGGTTCAAAGCTAAAAAAAAAAAAAATCTGATTGCAGCGTATCCTAGGTTAAGTGAGGCCAAAATCAAATAAAGTATCCTGCACGTTCATATCTTTTATAAAAGTTATTTATTCATTTCGGTTATTCTAAGGTTTATTTGTGGGCCCACAAATTTGGAAAATTTGCTTGGACACTTATTTCGTTTCTAAATTAAATCCAGTTGAAAAAAAGAGCTTGGAATAGTTTTATTTCGTTATGCATTTATTTCCTCGGCAAGAAGAAGAGGCAAAATTACTTAGATGTTGTAAATGAATTTTTAAGTGCTTACGAAAAACTGGGCTGCAATATGTCAATCAAAATACATTTTTTGCACTCCCATGTAAACTTTTTCCCGAATAGCCTTGGGCAGTTTAGTGATGAACAAGGAGAAAGGTTCCACCAGGAGATGGAAGCTATAGAAACCGGCTTTCAGGGAAAAAATTCCATAAACATACTGGCAGACTACTGCAGGTCCCTAAAACGTAAAATCGATTATAATATATATAAACGAAAAAGGTAAAATAAACATTTTTAGAAAAAAAAAATGTTTTTTTGTATTTTATTACGAATACTAAAAATTCGATACTGCATTTGTATTTCAGCCAATTGAAGTAAATGATAGCTTATTGAACGCAAAATTTAACAGGCTTTCAGAATCCTACTAAAACTAATAGTGCCAAAAAACAAAATTTGTTAACAAAACGTTGTTAAAGTTGAAAAAATTAAAAAGAAATGAGAAATTTTCAAATGATTTTACCTGTAACTTTGTCAATTCTTTTTGTAAAAAAACGGTCTATATATTATATTAAGGGTATATTTTTCTTCTTTTTATCAATGTTTAAATTTTTAAAATTGAGCTAGATATAACGGAGTTACATAACAAACTATACATGCACCTACCTAAAATCGGTTTTTTGACCACAAATCCCGATTTTGAGGGTATATTAAAAAAACTAAGTATGCAGTTATCTTATGTTCAACCAGACCTACAACCTCTACTATGTCTCGAGCCGAGTTTATTTTCACTGTTACACCGTGTTATGTTTACAGATTATTTTCGTTGTAGTAATAATAATTCACTATGAATTAAATAAGATTAATTAAATAAGATTAAGGCATTATTTTGTAATCAAATGTTGGTTATTTGCAAGCTTTGAAACATAAATAATGGCGTAAAAAAAAGCAATAATTGAATGCTCTCTTTCTTGATATTTTTTTTTTACAGATGCTGGTTTCCCAAGCAACTGTCGATGCTACCTTGTAATTATTATACCATGGTATGAGCTGTTACCTTCTATTTGTCATTTATGGGAACTCGCTCTCACCCATGCGACAACCTTATTTATTCAACCATGAACACTGCAAGCGAATAAATCGAGCCATATCCTCAAAAATAACTCAGGCGCCATTTAGTAAATTTTACAAGAGAACGTTTTTTCAAAATTATCTTCGCTATATTTAAAAGTATTTTTATGAAATTTGGTATATAAGCATTGTTTCATTTATATTATGAAAATAAATAATTGTCATTAACCCACTTTAAACATAAGGGATGTTTATGGAGCTTACGTGTTTTTCTGCTGCTACGCTGGCAAGCTAATGTACAATGTGGTGGCGGTGACGTTATCATGATCATTGTATGGTACTGAGGATTATTAGAAGGACGAGGCAAGTGTACAACATTTGCAATACGTGGTTTGTTTTTGAATTCAAATTCATGAACAATTGTATTACGAGGCCAAAAGTTTACATACACAAGAGTATTAAATAAATTTTCCGGAACAGTCAATCTAAACGAAGTCGTCAGTCTCGGATTTAAATATTTGAATTTTTGGATCGAAAGAGACAAAGAGCACTTCAACTTTGCTTTAATAAAAAAGTCCATATCATTTTCTGTTGTATCTGCAGCTAAGCGCGAAACAAAGATTGATTTATTTGGAGGAACCGCAATCAATGGTTTAGGTGAGATTGGAACAGAAGCCTCCGAAGTAAGTGCAACCTGATGAGCATCGACAACAGTAGGAGCAAGAGAAACAGTTTGGGCATACGACATATCTGGCAATGTAAGTGATGGAGCCGACGACGGCAAAGGAGCAGAAACAGTTAAATGAGTTAAATTTGAAGAAGAAGCAACAGTAGGAAGAGGAGTACTAAAGTACAAGTGTCCATGTCTTCAACAATGTCCTGTTCGGAAGAAGGTGGTGGTGGTGTCAAGTCAGTTTTCTGCTTGCTTCGAAGGGTCATGTGTTTCTTTTTTCGCTTGGGTGACGAATTTGGCTCATCAATATATTTAAACTCATTGAAAAGAGTTTGGTATTTATTAAATTTAGCAGAAAGCGAGGAAAGTTCCCTACTCATTTCAGAGAAACCTTGCTTCGTCTGCTTGAATAATTTGTAAAAATTTATGTCGGCCAACCTACATTTTTCGCAAGACCAACGTAAGCCTTTACCTTCATCAATGTGGTCTGCTACTCGACCTGACACGCCTGCACACTTGATATGAACAGGGTTGTCACATAACCAACATGACAAAAACCGCTCGGTATCACCCTTCGTAAAGCAGCCAGGTTTGGTACAAATCATTTTAAATGAAGATAAGAAAATTTATTTAAAATTTAAGTTAAAATAATTGAAGTTAAAGAGATAATTGTAAAAAAAAATGGAGAAGAAAAAGAAGAAATGTAGTGATTTCAACAAGCGTAAACAATAATGTTCTAATTTAAAAAATGCTTTAGAAAAACCAACAACAAAAAAAAATAATAAGAAATCTACTAATGTATAATAAATTAAAGTGGCGTCCGTAGCGTAGTTGGTTAAAGTGCGTGGCCGCTATGTCAACGAACCTGGAAACCCGGGTTCGAACCCCGGCAGCGACAGAAAATTATTTGAATTAAAATAATTTTTCTGTACGGCCGCCACCTCTCTGCAGACAATGGCAAACCTCAGAGAGTAATCAAAATGCCATGTAAAGTTTCTTGAGAATAAGAACATTTCCGTTCATCGCCGTTCGGAGTCGGCGTTAAGCCTGTAGGTCCATTTCTCGGTCAATTGTGTACAAACTTAATAACACGCACAACACAATTGATCCTAAGAAGCTAGGTCGAAGTCCTTTCAAGGGCTGAAATCAGTGTTGTCACTTTACCACAATTGTGGTAGATCTACCACATTTTTTGACATTTTTCATTTCTACCACTTTTACCACCCACTATTTGCAATTTCCTAAAATCTACCACTTTTTTATTTCAGTCATAACATTTTTTTTAGGTTTTATCACAAATTTTATTTACCACTTTAATATTTACTGAGCTCTGTTTAGGATTTGAATTTTATCATTGTGAATGCATTTTTTCGGCGTGTCATTGTGATTTCTCATCGTCTAGTTCAGAAGTGAAAGAAACAGATGCAAGTGCATTCTAAGGAAAATATTTGTGAAATAAGGACAAATAGTGCATTATTTCAATAATTCAAAGGGTTGAGCGAAAGGTTTGAAAGTTCACAAATAAAATTAGCTTTCATACTTTTTCATGAATTATTTTTGTTATGTTTATTTTTTATTTTTGATATTTTCTCAAAGATTTAGTATTAAACTGAATGTAAAATTATTTTTTTCACTAGTCAACGTTTCATTAAAAATGATTGATAACTTAAAATGTAACTTCAATAATATTAAAAAATGCCTATGTATGTTCTTCTATTTTTATTTCCATAAAACTTAAAATTATATAAATACATACAAAGTACATACAAATAAGGATTTTGAATGGTTTTCTTAAGGAAAAAAAATCTACCACCCACTTTTTAAATCTACCACTTTTTTAGACTCAATCTACCACTATTTTAGATTTTCAAGTGACAACACTGGCTGAAATGGCCAGTTATTTATTTTATTATTTATTACTAGCGATACCCGGCGCGCGTTGATGCACCCAGCAAGTATATCGGAAATGATAAGTAAATTCAAAACTTTTATTAATCCCTTAGTCTGATACCACGCTCATGTTCCACTGCCCGTTACAGTTTCCCAGTAGCAGAACATCACTCCCAGGTGACAATTCCATTATGAGTTTCAATGTCCTATGATTTAAGCTTCCATAGCTATTCTGTATAGAGAATCGGGCCACACCCCCTTTTCCAATGCACAAACCGGTTTTCCAGTAGAAAGACTTTGGCAATTAGTAACTCCATACTGAGTTTTATTGTCATGCGACGTTTAGTTCCAAAACTATTCAATATCAAAAATTTGACTTGTGTGGTCGAAGCCATTGCCCCTTTTCCTATGCCCGTCCCAGTTCCCTTGTTTATTTATAAAAAAACTTATTGAATCACACAATGTCAATTCTATTACGTAAAAAGTCAGCCGTTTGTTCCTTTTGTTCATTTATAAATTACAGGAAAACCACCGTCAAAACATGTGTAGAAAAGTTGCATGCAGCAAAACAAATAAACATACGTACATACATACATACATCTAGTCGGATTGAATCTCATTCTCATCAAAAAAATTCTCAACATGCTAAAGGTGGCCAGTGAATCCCTTTTTAACAGAACTGTGTTAGATTAATTCTCCACATCAAAACTACTTTGAACATTGTTGAAAGTTGACACTTTCACAATGTGAATGTCATATAGTTGGCACTAGTAGCCATTTTGATATTCTTTATTCATTCTCTTTTACATACTCGAAGTGAACACAACTGTAAAAATCTTACTTTAAGACTTAATATAATTTTGCAAATAAATAAACTAAATTTGGTAACTAAACAAATAAAACAGGTTATGGGCCCAGAGCCGTAACCAAAATGAATAACATATTCCAAATTGAGAAATTGGATGATACCAACTTTAATAGCTGGTGTGTACAAATGCGCAGCGTGCTAGTGCACAATGGATTCTGGCGCATAGTGAGTGGTGAAATAAAAAAGGAATCAGCTTCAGATGATAAGGTAAGGGAGAAATGGATTGCGGATGATGAGAAGGCGCTCGCCACCATCATTTTAAGTGTTAAGCCAACACAGCTAGCGTACATAAAAAATGCCAAAACATCAGCAGAAGCATGGAAGAAACTTCAGGTCACCTATCAGCCAAAAGGACCAATACAGAAGGTGGGTCTCTACAAACGTTTACTAAGTCTCCATATGATGGAAGGTGGAAACGCACCTCTTCATTTGAAAACATTCGTGGAGTTAACTGAAAAACTTGCTGAAACGGGCATAGAAATGCAAGAGGAACTACTTGTTATAATGCTTTTGTCCAGTCTGCCTAAAGATTACGAAAATTTCGTAATTGCGATTTAAACGCGTGACAATTTACCTAGTTTCAGTTTTCTAAAGCAGAAACTTCTAGAAGAAGCAGAACGTCGCAAGGAAAAAATCGAAGAAGAACCAAGTAATCAACAAGCGTTCAATGTTCGTTCAACGAAAATGGACAAAAAAGTTTTCAAGGGCAAATGTTTTCTTTGTGGTATAACGGGCCATTTTGCAAGTCAGTGTGATAAAAAGAGAAGCCATCAACAGCAAAAGCAAAAGCAGCAAGCATTGACAATGCTGGCAGCAGCAGAGCCGAGAGTTAAACGCAGCGCATGGTATGTGGACAGCGGTGCAACCTCACACATGTGCAACGATAGAAGTTTGTTTGTACGATTTGAAAGTCACAATGAACAAATAGCCCTAGCAGGCAATAAATTTATCTCCGCAACTGGAAAAGGTGATGTATCTTTCCAATATAAAAATTTTGATTTGAATTTGCAAAATGTGCTGTATTCTCCTGAGTTACAGGGTAATTTCATCTCAGTGAGTAAAGTCGTTGACAAAGGTTTGAGATTAAAGTTTGACGCAATCCGAGCAGTAATAAGAAAAAGAGATGGTGAAATTGTGTTGCAGGCGAACAGAGAAAACAACTTGTTCGTTGTGAAGGATCATACAGAGAAAGCATTTGTTCTCGACGACATGAATTCGATTTGGCACAACAGGTTCGGTCACCTTAATTACAAAAACTTTTGATTTGTCAACAAAAGGCATGGTGAAGGGCATGCGTGATATAAGCAACACCAACAATAACTGTACAACATGTATGATCTGCAAAATCCACACATTACCATTTCCAAAAGAATCTGACAATGTGTCTAATAATTTGCTAGAGTTCATTCACTCTGATGTGTGTGGTCCGTTCAAAATCAAATCTGTTGGAGGAGCGAGATTCTTCATAACTTTCATTGACGATAAGTCCAGGAAAATATATGTGTATTTTATGAAAGCCAAAAGCGAAGCGTTTGAAAAATTCAAGCTTTTTAAATCGCAGGTTGAACGTCAGACAGGATGTAACATAAAAACATTGCGAACGGACAACGGTCGAGAACATGGTATAATAATACAAGGTAGCATTGACAGTTGCTTGGGAAATCATATACTGTCAAAAAATATACTCAAAAAGAGAGCGCTCACAATCCGCCATTGAAAACACAAGCAATGTTGAAAACGTTGAAGTGAAAAAAAACAACAACCACAGCAGCTGCTGATGTATTTCCACAAAAAGCTGTTTTTGACAGTTTATGTTTTCCTGTTGAAGAGAAAATAAGCAGCAAAGAGCATATATTGTAAAGAGGTTTCATGAACTTAACAGAGCACTGTTAATGTTAATTATAAGCGCCAGAGTTTAAGACCAAGCGAAAGCATCACCGTGAATGACATTTTTTCATTCTCCCACGAGCGCATCAAAATTGTTTGAGAGTGGCAGCTAGAACTTGAGACGAATGCATGAATGAAAC
Source organism: Pherbina coryleti (assembly GCA_943735915.1). Taxonomy (NCBI): domain Eukaryota; kingdom Metazoa; phylum Arthropoda; class Insecta; order Diptera; family Sciomyzidae; genus Pherbina; species Pherbina coryleti. The sequence goes on from OX030951.1 coordinate 70,954,658, forward strand.
TTCCACTATTTTTACCGTTTTTCATTTGTATGTATGGATGTGTGTCCGCCTCGTAGTTGACATAAAATAAATTTGCGATATCTGACCTTTTTTCCGGTCTTATTTGTTAGGCATGATTTTTGCTGATTTTAGCTTAGCTTTGTGTTGTTGTTTTGAGTATTGCTTTGTGTTGTTGGTGTCCTTTGCACTGAGTGTGTTGTTCGTGTGTTGATCACAAAACAGATTCATTACTTAGATCAAACATTAAAGAAATTTTGCGGGAAACATTGCGGAAATCGTTTAAAGGTCATTTTGAAGCTACATATTTTCGAGTGAAACCATTTTTAATAATGTGGTTACAAACCGAAATACATATGGAATATATTTTGATGAAAAATCATTTATTAGCATCTAAACTTTTTAAATTTTTGACGTGACGAAGTTACGTTGTACTGCTCTAGTTTCCAAAAAAGTTGAAAAATGAATTTTTTAAAAATTCATCTGCGTTTCATTGAATTGTTACTCGCTGGGTATAAGAGCTATGATTAAAAAAATAGTATGACCATAAAGGTTAATTCTTTGACTATATTAAAAAAACAAAAAAAAAAAATTTAATACGGCATAGGGACGTAGTGGGAGCTGCGTAAGCAACGCAACTGAAAATATGTTACATGGAATTATTACTCGCTGAGTATTAGTGCTAGGATTAAAGATACGATACGCCAATAAAGGCCTACTGGAAGCCCTCACAACAAAATTAAACAAAAAATTTCTGACATCATGGGGACGCTGAGAGAGCCGCTCAAAGATCGATAACGCAACATTCATGCAGCAGTGTTGCATTGAATTTTTACTCAATGAGTATATAACCTACGATAAAAGTTTAAAAAGTAAAAAGAAGGTTTTATAAATGGCTTTACGACAAAAATAAAAAAAAAATTCCGGCGTCGTCAGGTCGTGAATATAGCAGCTTATGTAACAGAAATGTAATATCGTTGCATGGAATTATTACTCACTCAGGAGGAGTGCTACGGTAAATTTTCTTTTACGACAGCAGGGATGTGTTATTACGCTTCACAACTAAATTACAAAAAAATTCTTGTTGTCATGATTTCAGGGATGCAATTACATAATGCAGTAAAAATGCTACAGCCATGAAAAAACGTTGCATGGATTTTTAACTCTGTGACTACTGGTGCAACGGTAAATTTTAAGGAACGAAAACGAAGGTGAGGTCTTCGGGCATATGACAAAAATAAAAAAAAATTGACGGGTTGTCAAAGACCCTCAGGGAACCGCCTAATGTGACGCATATGCAATACTTTTGCTGGATTAATTGAAATTAGAGCACAACCAATGGGGAAGCAAAAAAACAGCTAAACGAAAAGCACCAACTCCAAATCCAACAACAACTCCAACACCAATACCAACACCAACACCAACACCAACACCAACACCAACCCCAAATCCAACAACAACATCAACATCAACATCAACATCAACATCAACATCAATATCAACATTATCAACATCAACATCAACATCAACATCAACATCAACATCAACATCAACATCAACATCAACATCAACATCAACATCAACATCAACATCAACATCAACAACCATGCAACGATATTACATTTCTGTTACATAAGCTGCTATATTCACGACCTGATGACGCCGGAATTTTTTGAAGTGAAACTTCTTAGGCGGCGCTTCGAAATTTGAACGAGAATATTGAGGAGTGAAATTTCAAGGTTAATTTACTTCATTTCGTTACACGATAGAGAAGAAAGATATGTTTTACAGTAGAGAGAATGAGATGGATATACATTGTATAGGAGACTTAAAAAATCTGCACGTTAGCGCTGAGGATCGAACCTGCGAACTTAAGATTACAAAGATGGCGCTCTATCCAATGAGCTAAACTCTTCATACAAAAATTTGCTCTATATACCAATTAATCAAACTACTTTTGCTGTAGATGCCCAGCGGCAAAATAAAAAGCGTTCCTAGAAATAGCGCTTTTTATGCGTAGTTTTGATATGCTTTGAGGATGTGCTTTTCAGATTTTTATACACATTTTGTTCGTAACGAAAACAGCGGGGTAATAGCAGAGCGGTAAGACATTTGATTGTAATGCCAGGGGTCCGAGTTCAATCCTCGCATCTTATAAAATTTTCTCTTTTTTTTTGTTTTTTTTAAAGAGCTTTTTAACTATTTGTTTGTAAAGAAGCGCTTTCATCCTAGGATATCCAATATATATTCTATATTATTATTACGCAAGCGTTTTTTTTGTGATGACCATCAAATCTATACCGTAAATGCGATTTTTATAAAGAGGGTATCAATAGAAAGGTCTTGCTCTGTAGATGTGCAACAATGTCTTACTTTTTCTTAAAAATTTTGTATTTAAATAAGAAAACCAAAACAATCTTCTACGAAGAAAGCCAGCTTTCTATTTAATGCCTAAAACTATGTGATAAATTATTTCTCAAATTTTCAATTTCATACAATTGTATTATTAAAGCAGTTGAGCGAAGCGAAAAACGTACAAATATATTTTATATTGATACACTAGCCACAAAATAGCAAGTTCATGCAAAATCGCTATTCCAGGAGCCTTTACTGGCATCGCCGCCAGCTCATTTGAAGGAGAGCATACTTTGCACAGATGATTCAAACATCCTATACCTCTTCTTAAGACATCTGTATTGGGTGATAAGCCCAATTCTACGCACGGAAGGTCAGGTCGTGAAGATAGAAGCTTATCCAACAGAAATTTAGTATCGTTGAATTATAACTCGCTCAGGAGACGTGCTACGGTAAATTTTAGTTAACGACAGAATAGATGTGCTATTAAGCCTCACAACGAAGATATTGCAAGCGCATTTTGGCGTTTTAACGTCATACGGGTTTACTAGTAAATTTTAATATGAATTTGGTTTACTTAAAAACCGCTTCAGATGTGTGAAGCACTATGGCAGAAGCGCTTGTTTAGTGCTTTTGAAGCGCTTCGATTACCGCTGGGTGGCAAAAGCCGCAGATTGTGTGCTGATTGCGTTCTATGTGTGGTAGACAGGGGCTTGCCATGACTCGGGTAGAAGAGAGAAAGATTCAGCGAAGCAGAAGTGAATAAGAGAGTTGCCCTGAGCGCATTATGATTTTCGCAAAGTAGACTCTCATACTAGGGCTGCCATGCCAATATTTCTTTAGAATACCAACGTTGGTATATCTCTAATTCAATATATTAATATAACCTCTATGAATTTTGCTCATATTACACATACTATATTTTTATTCATAATATTGCGATATAAAATTATATAAAAACCCAAATTCATAAAGCATATGCTGTCGCCCATAACGCTAACTTGACACTGTGCGCAAGAAAAGTTGGAATAAGTTCTTTCAATAGATAACTATTTTATACATATTGTAGTTATATAATTTTATATCGAAATATTATTAATAATAGAAAGTATAATTTGATATGAGTAATATTACTCATTTATATGTAAATAATCACATTTATATGTAAATACGACGCAAATTGGTTATCAAATTAATTGCTTTTCGGCCATAGGTCCATACCAATGAATATTAAATAAACAGAATATTTTTTTTTATAAAAACTTTTTATTGTATTTCTTTTGCTTAAAAAGTTCTCTCTTTGCCTTTAAGGTTCGATTATGCAATCGTAAAGCAACGCAACGTAACGTGACGTAGAGTTCTATCTTATGAAAAATAAGTGTAAGTGGTTAGTGAAATCGTAACGTAACCTAGCGCAGCGATGGGTTATATTCCAAATAGAAATCTACGCCACGTTACGTTGCGTAGCTTTACGATTGCATAATCGAGCCTTTACACTAAAATGGTTCTTATTCTAGAAGAGAAAGAGTGTATACAAAGAAGAAGTTTCACTTCTTTACTGTATACACGGTATACTGTATCTCTTTTTTTTTATTTTTGTCGTAAAGCCATGTATAAAAACTTTATTTTCCTTTTGAAACTTTTATCGTAGGTTATATACTCATTGAGTAAAAATTCAATGCAACGCCGCTGCACGAATGTTGCGTTATCGATCTTTGAGCGGCTCTCTCAGCGTCCTTATGATGTCAGAAATTTTTTGTCTAATTTTGTTGTGAGGACTTCCAGTAGGCCTTTATTGGCGTATCGTATTTTTAATCCTAGCACTAATACTCAGCGAGTAATAATTCCATGTAACAAATTTTCAGTTGCGTTGCTTACGCAGCTCCCACTACGTCCCTATGCCGTATTAAATTTTTTTTTCGTTTTTTTAATATAGTCAAAGAATTAACCTTTATGGTCATACTATTTTTTTAATCATAGCTCTTATACCCAGCGGGTAACAATTCAATGAAACGCAGATGAATTTTTAAAAAATTCATTTTTCAACTTTTTTGGAAACTAGAGCAGTACAACGTAACTTCGTCACGTCAAAAATTTAAAAAGTTTAGGTGCTAATAAATGATTTTTCATCAAAATATATTCCATATGTATTTCGGTTTGTAACCACATTATTAAAAATGGTTTCACTCGTAAATATGTAGCTTCAAAATGACCTTTAAACGATTTCCGCAATGTTTCCCGCAAAATTTCTTTAATGTTTGATCTAAGTAATGAATCTGTTTTGTGATCAACACACGAACAACACACTCAGTGCAAAGGACACCAACAACACAAAGCAATACTCAAAACAACAACACAAAGCTAAGCTAAAATCAGCAAAAATCATGCCTAACAAATAAGACCGGAAAAAAGGTCAGATATCGCAAATTTATTTTATGTCAACTACGAGGCGGACACACATCCATACATACAAATGAAAAACGGTAAAAATAGTGGAAGTTTCATTCATGCTTTCGTCTCATGAACCAAGAAATAAAGATCATGCAAACAAAAGAGCCGCCATATTGTAAACAAAACAAAGCTGATAGGTCTGACGTCATCGGTCACAAATTCTTTTGTTTATGTGTAGCGATTGGATGTGAACAATTGTTTCTTGAAGTTTTAAAGAATTATTAGGGTTTATAATTCAGTAATTTTTTGTTTTTTATAAAATTGAAGTGTGCTGTAGCGACGTGCAATAATTGCAACAGCAAAAAAAAATTACTTTAAATTTCGTTACTGCATGAAAATATAAACAAACAAAGTATTCAAACACTTTTTTGCGAATTGTTCATTTTATAATTTTCCACTTTTTTTTAAGTTTTCACATGTTTTGCATGAAAAACGTATGCAATATAGCTTTTTTTGCGACCGATGACGTAGCACGAAACAAATACTTTTTTCTCGCACTGCTGATTGCTTGATCTTGTCTTGTTGGTTCATGCATTCGTCTCAAGTTCTAGCTGCCACTCTCAAACAATTTTGATGCGCTCGTGGGAGAGTGAAAAAATGTCATTCACGGTGATGCTTTCGCTAGGTCTTAAACTCTGGCGCTTATAATTAACATTAACAGTGCTCTGTTAAGTTCATGAAACCCACCGTTGCCAGATTGGGCGATTTATCGCCAATTGGGCGCTTTTTTTCTTGTTTTTGCGCTTAAATTTTTAGGAAATCGCCTGGCGATTTTTTGGGCGATTTTTGTAAAAACAACCTTTTCTCATAAACTCATCTAATGTGTTTAAAATTTCAATTAAAGAAAATAACAATTGTTTTAAGTGTTTGGAACACTCTGTTAACAATGCGACTGAACACAGCTCACAAGCACTTATCGATAATTTATTTATATCGAAATACTTATTTTTTTGAGACCGTTTCTTCAAAACATCAACTCACTTACTTAATTCATATTTTCAACGAAAAAAAGTTGAATTTTTTCAAGCTTACGTTGAAATCACAACATTTATTCAAAGACTTGTTTCAAAAATTATAAAAGAAGACATTGTCAAAAATTTCAATTTGGATAATTTAGCTACATTCAGCTTAAATAAAATTTTAGCGGATAAAAGCAATTATAAAAGAATTAATGACCTTACATTTCATTATCAGTTCCATGAAGAAATTCACAAATTAAGAGATGCCAGAATTTCATTATAGTTTTAATCAAGGAAATGTTAAAACGATTACCTTGTCTGTTAGAAATTTTTGAAAATGCTTTTATTTTATGTCCTGAAAGATGTTTAAACTATATAAGACCTTCTTTCCGTGAACTCCCTCTTCATTATCAATCTCTTGAAGAGCGACGTGCAGAAGAAATCGAATACTAATCTTTGTTGACATTTCCATGGAGCAATGTTTTCAAAAACAAAGTGCCATCTGAAAGTGAAGAATTTTGGTAATCGGCATACAAAATTAAGACAGCCGTAGGCGGAAAAATGTTTGACAATATTTGTAAGTTGGCATTCATCTTGTATAAACTAAATCAATGTATGAACTAAACAATACTTCGAGAATTGACGAAACGGAGGAAGAGTCTAATATGGCTGAAGGAACTACGTTTTTTGTAAAAAGTTTTTTTTTAAAGTTGCATATTGAAAAATTCTAAAAAGTTCAATTCGCACCTTGTTGGCTTTGGCAGTTGAGTGGAAAATGTACCTTCATCAAATTGACGTCAGTACTGCATATTTAAATAGTGATTTGCATGATGAATTTTATATGCGGCAGCCACAGTGTTTTGTAAATCAGGATCATCCAGATAAAGTCTTACGCCTTAAGAAAGCATTATATGGACTCAAGCAGTCGGGTAGAGAATGGTATGCCAAACTCGATGAAGTTTTGGTGAAATTTGGTTTTAAGCAATGTGTTGGTGATCCATGTTTGTATATGGCCAACATTAATAACTCTTTGGTGTTAATAGCAGTATACGTTGACGATCTTATAATCGGCTGCAAAGAGAAATCGACAGTGTTGAATATAAAAAGGCAGCTATGCGGAGAGTTCGAGGTAATTGATAAGGGTAATCTACACCATTTTTTGGGTATCGAAATAGATCGATGTGGTGAAACAGGTGCCATGAAACTAAGTCAGATGCAGTATATTAAAGATATGCTAAAACGATTTGGAATGAGTGGTTGCAGTTCCACTTGATCCAGGTTATCAGGTGCAGTGTACAGATGACTGTAAGAAGGTTGACCAACAGCAATATCAATCAATGATTGGTGCCTTAATGTACTTAGCCATAACTACAAGGCCTGATATTCTTCATTCAATTTCAAAATTGGCTCAACGAAATTCTGATCCTCATCATGAACATCTTCAAGCGGTAAAGCACGTGTTGCGATATCTCGCTGGTACAATAGAATATGGGTTGATGTACGAAGTGGCGCAAAAGTCATTCGTAGCAGGATTCGTGGACGCAGATTGGGCCGGTGATGCTTCTGACCGCAAGTCCTATAGCGGCTTTGCGTTTTTTGTTGGAAGCTGTCTGGTGTCATGGGAGTCTAAAAAACAAAATTCTGTGGCGTTAAGTAGTACAGAAGCCGAGTATATGGCAGCATCCGAAGCAGCGAAAGAGGCAGTGCATTTACGAAGATTGCTGATGGAGTTGAAATATTGTAACGGTGAACCAGTGACACTACATATTGATAACCAAGGAGCGCAAAAGTTGGCAAATAATCCAGTGTATCACAAGCGGAGTAAACATATCGACATCAGGTATCATCATATAAGAGAGGTCATCCAAAGTAAACAGATATCCATGAAGTATTGTCCCACTAATGACATGGTGGCAGATATTTTAACGAAAAATTTGTCAAAAACAAAGCATTTAAACTGTATTAATTTAATGAAAATATTTTGAAATTTTATAATGAAGTGACATCCACATTGAGGCGGAGTGTTGAAAGTTGGCAACACTTTCACAATGTGAATGTCATATAGTTGGCACTAGTAGCCATTTTGATATTCTTTATTCATTCTCTTTTACATACTCGAAGTGAACACAACTGTAAAAATCTTACTTTAAGACTTAATATTATTTTGCAAATAAATAAACTAAATTTGGTAACTAAACAAATAAAACAAACATATTAGAATGTACTTCAATCCAATTAGCTTTAAGCGCAGCAAAGTATGTATGTATATGTATTTGTTTGTTTGTTTTGTTGTTTTGTGCTTGCTGAGAACAAAAAGAGTACAGTAGAGAGCAACATGCAGTTTATTGAGGCTCTCGCAGCACAAACGCATGAAAAGCTAACGATCAAGCAATGCATGGCATTGTGGATGATTTTTTAAAAAACTTAACACTTTAATTAAAGATACTTATTATTGAAATTTCGTAAAGAAAATAACCAATGAACCTTTTGTAGCACAAATGTGATATTTTAAAACTTATTTAAAAAAAATCGGACCAGTACTTCTGGAGTTTTGCGGACACAAAAAATGTTCACTTTAATTTTATATAATTACTAGCGATACCCGGCGCGCATTGCTGCACCCAGCAAGTATATTGGAAATGATAAGTAAATTCAAAACTTTTATTAATCCCTTAGTCTGATACCACGCTCATGTTCCACTGCCCATTACAGTTTCCTAGTAGCAGAACATCACTCCCAGGTGACAATTCCATTATGAGTTTCAATGTCCTATGATTTAAGCTTCCATAGCTATTCTGTATAGAGAATCGGGCCACACCCCCTTTTCCAATGCACAAACCGGTTTTCCAGTAGAAAGACTTTGGCAATTAGTAACTCCATACTGAGTTTTATTGTCATGCGACGTTTAGTTCCAAAACTATTCAATATCAAAAATTTGACTTGTTTGGTCGAAGCCATAACCCCTTTTCCTATGCCCGTCCCAGTTCTCTTGTTTATTTATAAAAAAACTTATTGAATCACACAATGTCAATTCTATTAAGTAAAAAGTCAGCCGTTTGTTCCTTTTGTTCATTTATAAATTACAGAAAAACCACCGTCAAAACATGTGTAGAAAAGTTGCATGCAGGGAAACAAATAAACATACGTACATACATACATACATACATACATACATCAAGTCGGATTGAATCTCATTCTCATCAAAAAAATCCTCAACGTGCTAAAGGTGGTCAGTGAATCCCCTTTTAACAAAACTGTGTTAGATTAATTCTCCACATCAAAACAACTGTGAACATATTAGAATGTACTTTGATCCAATTAGCTTTAAGCGTAGCAAAGTATGTATGTATACGTATTTGTTTGTTTGTTTTGTTGTTTTGTGCTTGCTGAGAACAAAAAGAGTATAGTAGAGAGCAACATGCAGTTTATTGAGGCTCTCGCAGCACAAACGCATGAAAAGCTAACGATCAAGCAATGCATGGCATTGTGGATGATTTTTTAAAAAACTTAACACTTTAATTAAAGATACTTATTATTGAAATTTCGTAAAGAAAATAACCAATGAACCTTTTGTAGCACAAATGTGATATTTTAAAACTTATTTCAAAAAAATCGGACCAGTACTTCTGGAGTTTTGCGGACACAAAAAATTTTCACTTTCATTTTATATAATAGTATAGATATAGATTTCAATTCAATTTCAATTTCAATTTCAATATTTCAATTTCTATTTCAATATTTCAATTTCAATTTCAATTTATATATTTATATTTATATTTATTATAATAAATTAATAAAAAGTAAATAAAAAGTAAATATAGCTACTTAAAATGAACTATGCAGTATAGCAACACTGTTTAGTTCAAAAGTGACTAAAAGTATGCAAAGTTTTTTTTTTTTTTTTTTTTTTTTTTTTTATTTGATATATGGTTATAATCAGTGTTGCCAGAAAATTTTTGAGGGTGTAGCTAAAAATGCTGCAAAAAGTAGCTAAAAAGAGCCAAACAATTTTTTTTTTTTAGCTAAAAAAAGAAGCTAGTTTTTAAAAACAACTTAGTTACTATATTTTATTCATTCAGTCTAAATTTTTTTTTTTAAATTTTGTGTACATAAATAAAAACAACAAAAGGAATATATTTTCATATGCTAAGGTACATTTTGATCAGTAAAATACACTTTCAATATACTAATAATTTTTTTGAAACGGTTATGTGTTAATTAAAACAAAAATTAATTACAAGAAAAAGGTCAAAAAGTCTAGTTTTAAATAAATACATATATGTATGAATTAATATTTATATGCAGGAAAATTTTTGTAGGGTATACAATCAGTTCAGATCTCAAATTCCATAGTTGCATTACTATTATTATCTGAACTATCAAAATCGTCATCTTTGTAAATATCTTCCATAATCCGTTCCATAAATTTTACGAGATCGTCATTTATAATGTAATCGTGGCAACATTTGTTTATTTTTTTAAGATATATCTTACCCCTCCATTCTGTATCACTGTTGGTTTATATATAGCAGAAAGTAGTGCTGATCGTTTCTTTTTTGTCGTTCATGCCTTGTTTCGTGATACGAATGATGGGATTTCCTTGTTTTGTTTTTATAAGACTCATTATTGAAAACGTTCTCTTTTTCAGCGTTGCTTAACGGTAAAAGTAAAAAATAAAAAACGAATTTAGTAAGATCAGAGAAAGAGTTTTCTTTTAAAGCACCCTTCCATTCTCTTACTTATATCCAAAAATCAATAGAAGACGATACTTTAATCCATGGATAAGTGTGAAGTTTCCTCCATTGGATTTCATCGTATGTATAAGTTAGAGATGTCACAAAATTATGAAAATATTGCATTTTTTAACAAAAAAAAAGTAGTAGCTAAAAATAGCTAAACTCGAAAAATAAGAAGCTTAAAAGTCCTAAAACACAATTTTTGGAGCTAAATGAGAAAAAAAGAAGCTTAATCTAGCTACAAAATAGCTAAAATGGCAACACTGGTTATAATTATTTCCACAGTTGTCATTCCGATTTTTGACCTCAATAAAACCGGTCGTGTTTGCCTTGAAAAATTTTCATTGACAAAAAAAAAAAAAAAAAAAAAAACAAAAAATAAATTGTGAAAAAATTTCAAAAAAGAGTTCACTTTTGTTAAAAATAAAAATCAGTGGGCTCTTGGTGGCACAATGAGCGCCATGGAGACGGTAGTGAAGGGTAATGTCGATTTAACCCAAGAAAAAAAACCGCCTGATAAGTTTGGGCAGGTGGAACCTGATGCTGCAACCTTCTTAAGCTTGTTGCCAGACAACGATGGCCTAAACCAAGATGGTCTACACAACCATTCAGGCCAACTCCATTCAGGTCAGCTTCATCCTAATTCTGCGCAATTCCCGCGTGATAACCCGAATCAGCAGCCTTCGGGTATTATTCTACAACAACAGGCGTCTGCCTTCCAACAACTCGAGACCTTTCAAAATATGACTAATCAACATTCTGCACAGTTACACCAGTATAACTCTATTGCTGGGATGCTTTCGAGCACAAAGTTTGGTGAACAACAACAAAAGCAACAACAACTTCTCCATCATCAACAACAACAACAACATCAACAGCAGCAACAGCTTCATCAACATCTAGTACAACAACAACATCAGACCATTGCTCAGTCGCAGCTGTCAAGTTCAGTTGCAGAATTGCACCATCAGCAACAACACTAGCAACAACAACAACAACAACAACAACAACAACAACAACAACAACAACAACAACAACAACAACAACAACAGCAGCTTCAGCAACAGCAGCAACAACAGCTTCAAAAACATCTAGTACAACAACAACATCAGCCCGTTGCTCAGTCGCAGCTGTCAAGTTCAGTTGCTACATTGCACCATCAACTAAGCGATTCATGTGACACTATGGATTTTCTGGACGGTCCTTTTAAATGAGTTTATGTTTCATCTGAATTCACCGAGACTTGTCACGTCTTATCGTAAAACCATTTGGAAGGATTTCCAGTCTGATTTAGATTCGAAACTCGGAAATTGACAACTATGTAAATAATTTTACTGATATCGTTAATTCAGTTTCGTCCTCGCATTCTGAGTCTTTCGATTTTAAAAATAAGTCTTTTAGAGCAAAAAAATTGGACGCCTCGAAATAGAAACATTGATATATCATTCTTGGGAAAAGATAGGTCTGTAAATACCGAAGATATGAAGGAAGACTTAAACGAAATTGTCTCCAAAAAATCAGATTAGACGGTGTGCAGCTCACTTTTTTCCATTACGGTCTAATGCACTCGTACACATTCATTCATATAACAATTCTGTTGAAAATAAAAATATGTTTATTCGTTTCATAGTAACTTTTATATTTTTCAAAGATATATATTGCAATGTTATAGATGTATGTTACTCATCATATTTTCTTTCCAATGAGCTAAAGATGTCCAAAATCGGTTAAGATTTGACAAAATGACAGCACTTTGTACGATAGCAACATATACATGGGAGTCAGTGTTTTCTGACAAAAAAAAAAAAAACGTTAAAACTGCCGCCATTTTGCCAATTCTCAACCGATATTGATGGTTTTGATTTCAATGAAAAGGTATTTTTACGTACAATGAAGTTTTGTGAAAAAAAGATGTCATTCATGCAGCATTATATCATTTAAATTTATAAAAATAATAATTTTTTTTATGAAATTAAAGAAAAATTAAGGAATTTGCTTCGCTACACGCTTCATTTTGTATTTTATCGTATTTATTTTTATACAGCCTTATTCTACGTGAAATTCTACTGAAAAGAAGTGGAATTTGTTTTTCATTTCCAACAAGGCAAATAGCTGTAAAAATTCAATGAACGTCGGCGCAACAAAAATCAAACCCTTCAACTTTAAAAACGAATTAAAAAAAATTGTGACGACATTGAGAGGTTAGATCAAGTGCGATGGACTCACAACATGTCCCTCTTTAAGAATTTCTATAAAGTTTGGTTGTGCTTTTTTAGTCGTCACACTGTGTTATTATCAAAGAACAGGTTAGCATTCACCAGGCTAAGGAATTTAATAACAAGCTTCATATGATTCGCCCTGGTCCAAATGCGTTTAAGGAAATTTACGGCATGATTTCCAAGAAGAGTAGAAAATGTGAGAATATCACTGTTGATGAAATTACCTATATCAAGGATGAAGATAAGGTTGAAGCTTTTAGACATCACTTCGAAGAAATATATAAAGAGAAAATTCCCGTTACAGATTTTTCTAATATAAAATTGGTGGTCGATAACACTTTGTCTTGTCTTCTCTTCCTTGAGTTACAATGATAGCGTTCATTTTGTTACTCCCGAATTAATTAAGGATCTTACAAATGATTTGAATGCCAAAAAATCAGCTGGAATCGATAAAATTTCAAATTTTTTAATTAAAAAATTCTCTTCCTCTGCCTTTGATTTTCTCTCCTGTATATTCAATAACTGTATCAACAATGGATACTTACCAAACGCTTGGAAGACAGCTAAGATTATTCCTCTACAAAAAAAGCCTGGCAACACTAATATTCAGAATTTTCGTCCAATTTCAATGCTCTCTAATCTAGGGAAACTTCTAGAACGTGTCATTAAAAATAAAATGGATTATAATATTGATTATATCCCGTGTCATCAGTTTGGCTTCAAGAGAGGCCACTCCACAACACATAAATAAATAAATAAATAACTGGCCATTTCAGCCCTTGAAAGGACTTTGACCTAGCTTCTTATGATCAATTGTGTTGTGCGTGTTATAAAGTTTGTACACAATTGACCGAGAAATGGACCTACAGGCTTAACGCCGACTCCGAACGGCGATGAACGGAATGTTCTTATTCTCAAGAAGCTTTACATGGCATTTTTATTACTCTCTGAGGTTTGCCATTGTCTGCAGAGAGGTGGCGGCCGTACAGAAAAATTATTTTAATTCAAATAATTTTCTGTCGCTGGCTGGGATTCGAACCTGGGTCTTCAAGGTTCTTTGACATAGCGGCCACGCACTTTAACCAACTACGCCACGGACGCCACAACACATGCTCTGCTCAAATTTCAAGATGATGTAATTGTTAACCTTCGAGAGAAAAAATGCACGGTAGCGGTTTCCCTAGATATTGAAAAGGCATTTGATAACGCGTACCAAGATGGTATTCTTTTTAAATTAATGGATATTGGTTTTTATCCATTCGTGATTAGGTTGTTGAAAAGCTTCTTTAGTGATAGAAGGTTTTTAATTCAGGTCAATGATAGCTTTTCTAATCTGGGATCAATTCGTAGTGGGGTTCCGCAGGGATCCATTTTGGCCCCTCTTCTTTATAATATACTAGCTTTTCCCGGCGCGCGTTGCTGCACCCTGCAACTATATGGGAACATAATAGGTGTATTCAAAACTTTTCTTAGAATCATAGTTTGACACCACTGTTATTTTCCACTGCCCGTTACAGTTTCCCAGTAGCATAAGTGTTAGGTCACCGTATAATCAATTTCATTCAATTAATTTATCTTTATTAATTCAGTAAAATATATCGATACTTAATCATGTTAAAACTACAAAATTTTCTCATCTTTAACTTTAACTGTAAATTTCCAATAACAGAAGAATATTTTCACTCAAATACCCTATGTACTTCTATTTCAATTCAAGGCCAACAAGTTAACTTGTAATTTATGAGAAGAAATAAAATCAGTTCAATTTTTACAGTCGTGCGTTTAACACGATCCCCCACAAACTTTGTATTTTATTTTGCAATAGACAGAAAAACGCTTCTGACCCTACAAGGAGATCACCAAATAGTAACTCCATTTTGAGTTTGTATGTAAGTATTGCTACTTTTACTTTCAAAGCTATTCGATAATACAAATTTTAACTGTATGGGCGGAGCCACACCCTCTTATATAATGCTCATCCCAGTTTTCTAGTAGATGGACATTACCCAGTTTTAGTACAGTTGCCGACAGTGAGCATACAAACTAAATTACAAAAATGTAGCCAAATCGACGGAAACAGTAGGAAATATAGCATTTTTATTGATTTGTGGGTGGTAAAAGGGGGTGTGACAGAAATTTAAGCCATCTTGTACTTGAAAAAAATGTGCAGCCAAAATTTCAGCAATTGTGTTTCTCAGTAATTGTGAAGTTTCCAGCCATCACACAAACAGCGTTTTGCTTTTTGTATATATATTTTGGATAAAGATTTATTGGTTATAACTTTTGATTGGTAAGAGATACTTAGATATTTTTTTTTTAATAAATTAATTTCTTAGCTCTAATATTTTTACAAAAATATAAAAACACAATATTGGAAAAAAAAATTTTGTTCGAAAAAATCAAGGAGGCCTTGCTTTTTGAATCACAAAAATGGTTTTTAATTTTTGCGTAAAATTGAAATAATTTTTGTTTACAAATGTTATAACTTTTAAATAGAGTTGACAATTTTTGAATTTGAATTTAAATTAGTTTTACAACAAAAACAAATTTTGAGCCTTTTTTTGAGGAAAAATCCAAAATTTTAGACCTTTTTTGAAAAACAAATTTAATATATATATACTCAACTAACGGTATTTTTGCAATTAGGTTTTCATAGTACTTTGATGAAGCTTTAAGACAAAAAATAATTTACCAAAATGTATACAAATGCAGCGGAGATATTTGAATCGAAAGTCACAAAATTAAATTTCTGATTGTTTTTTTCTATTATTAAGCAACGATGTTGCATTAAATATATCGTTGTAGTAAAATTTTTCATAGTTTTCAAGATATGTTCATGTTTTTGATGTCAAAATAACGGAAATTTTTTTAATTTTACTAAATTTAAGAAATATTTTATATTTTGTAAATATCTGAATATGTACATAAGAAAACAACTAAAAATATGTGATTTTGTAAAAAATTTGTACTACAGCACCATCTGGTGTCCAAGATTGGTAGTGGACAAAAAAGATAGTGCTAAAAAACTCATCGTACCTGAAAACTACTATATACCAATTTTTATTCTAATCGCATGAGCGGTTTGGGAGTTTTAGGTGGTTTTGTAAAAAATTTTTACTCTAGCGCCCTCTGGTGTTCAAGATAGGTCAAAAACGATAGCAGCAGAACACTCAACGTACATGAAACTCACCGTATACCACTTTTAATTCTAATCGCATTAGCAGTTTATGAGTTTTAGGCAGTTTTGTAAAATATTTGTACTACAGCGCCCTCTGGTGTTCAAGGTGGATCAAAATTGATAGCCCACAAACACGCAGCGTACCAAAAAACTTCTATACACAAATTTTTATGCTAATCGGATGAGTAGTTTAGAAGTCTATTGCGGCCTTGCAAACATAAGCTCCTTTTTTATATATATATAGATTTATCTACGACTTTCCACACGAAGTTCACTCTTCTAAGAGTATTCTTTATGCTGATGACTCGTTGGTGCATGCACATGCGTCTTCTCCCCTTGCAGCATCGAATCTAGTCTCCGCTCATCTTGCGAGAATTAATAGCTTTTATAAAAACTGGGGCATTAAAATAAATATCTCCAAATCGGAGGCAATTTGTCTCAGAAATTTCTCAGGTAGATGTCCCTATTACGTAGTCCCGGAAAGTAAAGCACTAGCTCTATATTTGGATGGCGTGGGAATCCCCTTTAAAAACAGCTTTAAATATCTGGGGATCACTTTTAATAAATTGTTTAAGTTCAACGAGCAATCTAGCGTGCTCCCCTAAAAAAGGCCAATAAAATTAAATCTATGTTTGCTAACCTATTAAAAAATAAATATTTAAGCCAAGATTCTAAACTCTTAATATATAAGGTGTGCATCAGATCAATTATTGTTTATGGCTTTCCTATTTGGTTTTCCGTTTCACCTTCAGTTGCTAAGCAACTTGAAATTTTTGAAAGGAAAATCATTAGACTTTGCGTTGATCGTAATTATGAATCTTACACCAAAAAATATTCTAATAAATTTATTTATAGTAAATCCTATATTTTGCCTCTTTGCATTTACGCCATATCTCTGTTAGATAGATTTGTTCATAAAGTGGAATTCCATGATAATTATCTTATAACAGATATATACAACTTTCAAAAATCTTTCAGCTGGTCTGACTGTCGCTACTTATCGCCGATTGGCATATTAAATGTTGAAATTAATACAGAAATTGATTATTTGGCACCCCTTTTGCCTCACTTCTATTCTAAAATCTCTCCTGACACGCATATAGGCTAGCCTGAAGTTATTTCTTGACGATTTTAATTAAATTGTTTTTATGTTATTAAAAATGTACCCTTATTGTTTTATGTCTAAATATTGATTCCTTATTGTATGAAACTATGAAATACTAAATTAATTTTTCTGTTTAAATAATATATGGGTAATTCCATGAAATTTCGCCAAATCAGCGTCACCACGGGTCTCCGGAATCGCTGCGCCAGGTTGATCATCGACAGTTGGCATGAATACTAGATGATTTTCATAGATTTCAAATTTCGGAACCACCGCCCCTGCTCTACGGTACACTAGCAAAGCTCAAAAAACAACTGTTTTAGGCCATGTGTTAAAAAAATCATATCTCGGCGTAGAAATAAGATTTCAAACTCGTTCTTACGCCATTCTCTTTGTAATAATACGTACTTTTTAGTAAAAAATTGCAAAAGCCAAAGTAACGGACTATAAATGTATTATTCATTGATATATGCATACGTATTTAAGCCTTTTTACAGCATCTTCTTGGGCTTATAACTTTGACGAACGATAATATTTTCTAACTTCGCGGGTTGCATTTTGTTTGTTTACTCAATTTCCAACATTTTGCGACCCAGAATGATCAGTTTTGACCATTTGTTGCCTAGTTATAGCGCTTTGAAGTTTGCATTTTTCTTCATTTTAGCCATTTTAGTCATTTTTACCTGCTTATATCTCGCTTCTACCTTGATTTTTTTTCAATTGATTCCCACCAAAATTTAGTTTCAAACACGCATAGTATGATCCAATAGGTCCGGGGGTGTTATTTCGATATATTACATGCTAATGAGGCCAGGGAAATCTGCGCAAATCGAGTACATTTTTATACCCCTATGTTTAAAAACGTAAACGGGGTACATTAATTTTGTCACTCCGTTTGTAACGCCCATAAAGAGGCGTGGTAGGTATATAAAATATATTTATTCTTGATCAGCATCACCACCCGAGTCGATTTAGCCATGTCCGTCTGTCTGTCCGTCTGTCCGTCTGTCGTCACGATTACAGCCGTAATTTTCAAGCTATCATCACGAAACTCGATATTTAAACTTTTATTTATCAGTTAATTTTTATATTTACAATCTGATCTACTCCTACTAACGTGCACATGCCAATTTCCGTACGATGTGTAGAAATTTCATATTACATATAGATATTAAAGAGTCAATGTGCATTCTATTCAACGTTGTGATCGACAATTTTACCTCACCAGGACCCGAGAGAATATTATATCCGCAACACAAAAATAAACTAGTAAGAAATGATCTTCGACTGGGTCGAAGCTAAAATACTCCCACGTCCGAACCAAAGTATATTCAAAGTCTTAAGCAGTCAAAAAAATGTTTATTTGTAAAAACATTTTCGTCATAGTGTTAAGAGAAAATATTCTCTTTTGTTTTTTGATAAAATCGCTTTGTATGGGAGGTGGGTGTGGTTTTCACTCGATTTGGTTGAATTTCATACACAAAGTACAAGTTATATATCAAAGTTCATATGCAAAAGTTCAAGTCCATATATTAAGTTTTGGAGAATTTAAAGAAATTTTACATTTTTGGTAAAGTCACTTTGTATGGGAGGTAAGCGTGGTTTTCACCTGATTTAGTTGAATTTCATACTCAGAGTGTATATTATATATCAAAGCTCATACGCAATTTGTGGAATTCTAAGAGATTTTACCGTTTTGATAAAGTCACTTTGTATGGGAGGTAGGCGTGGTTATGATCCGATTTGGCTCATTTTCGAACTTGACCTTTATTTTTTAAATAAAAGCTTAAATATCGAGTTTCGTGATGATAGCTTGAAAATTACGGCTGTAATCGTGACGACAGACGGACAGACAGACGGACATGGCTAAATCGACTCGGGTGGTGATGCTGATCAAGAATAAATATATTTTATATACCTACCACGCCTCTTTATGGGCGTTACAAACGGAGTGACAAAATTAATGTACCCCGTTTACGTTTTTAAACATAGGGGTATAAAAATGTACTCGATTTGCGCAGATTTCCCTGGCCTCATTAGCATGTAATATATCGAAATAACACCCCCGGACCTATTGGATCATACTATGCGTGTTTGAAACTAAATTTTGGTGGGAATCAATTGAAAAAAAATCAAGGTAGAAGCGAGATATAAGCAGGTAAAAATGGCTAAAATGGCTAAAATGAAGAAAAATGCAAACTTCAAAGCGCTATAACTAGGCAACAAATGGTCAAAACTGATCGTTCTGGGTCGCAAAATGTTGGAAATTGAGTAAACAAACAAAATGCAACCCGCGAAGTTAGAAAATATTATCGTTCGTCAAAGTTATAAGCCCAAGAAGATGCTGTAAAAAGGCTTAAATACGTATGCATATATCAATGAATAATACATTTATAGTCCGTTACTTTGGCTTTTGCAATTTTTTACTAAAAAGTACGTATTATTACAAAGAGAATGGCGTAAGAACGAGTTTGAAATCTTATTTCTACGCCGAGATATGATTTTTTTAACACATGGCCTAAAACAGTTGTTTTTTGGGCTTTGCTAGTGTACCGTAGAGCAGGGACGGTGGTACCGAAATTTGAAATGTATGAAAATCATCTAGTATTCATGCCAACTGTCGATGATCAACCTGGCGCAGCGATTCCGGAGACCCGTGGTGACGCTGATTTGGCGAAATTTCATGGAATTACCCATATGTATAATTTTTTATATAATTGTTAATATTATTTTTATGGTAGTTTTGTTTTAGTGTTTAAGTCTAATTTTTTAGAGAACATGATTCTCTGGCAACTCCTATGTGTCGCGAGCAAACACACACACACATTTCAAGTCGAATATTATATTCAGGTTTTCTTCTCACTTAAACAAGCGCGTAGCGTATACATGTATTTCTGATTAGAATAATACTTACAGTTCTAAGTCATAATACAAAGGAAAAAAAACACCATGTACAGCTGTTATAATTTATCTGAAGTCTCAATGTTCCTTCCTTCCTATTTCCACAGTTTAAGAAACACTGTAACTAGGCAGATGTCTTAAACTTCAGATAAACAAAGCAAACAAAAGAAACACTTAAAATGCAAATGAATATGTAAGCAAAAAAGTTTGTTAAACAAAATAAATGTGAAAAGTTACTTATCTTTAATAAAAACTTGAGTACTGAACATTTAAAAAACCGAAACCGATGTATTTCAAGACGATTTTAATTGAAAAAATAATGAATTTAGAAAATTTTTTTTAGAGATAAAAAAGCGATCAACTTTGACAAATGAGGCCAGGGTTGCCAAAAAGGGTTAAAAAACGATTAAAAAATCACAAGTCTAAATTAGAGCTTGTGTATCAAAATGTTAGATGTCTCAATTCTAAACTTTCCGATATTTTTATTAATAGTTTTGATTTTGAATATAACTTTATAATTTTTACTGAAACTTGGCTTCGCTCTAACGTATTAAATTCTGAAATAATGTGCAATAAGTACCAAATTTTTCGTAAAGATCGCTATGATAAGATCGGTGGTGGCGTTCTGATAGCTGTCCATAACTCCCTTGCTTCTGAGGAATTAACAATTCCTGGTACCAACGATCTTGAGTTTATTTGTGTTACAGTTAAACTTAATAATAATACTATTTTTCTTACTTGCTCTTACATTCCACCTAAAAGTGATTTAATAATATACTTAAACCATATTAATGCCATCGAAATTGTCCATAATATGCTTAAAAATATGGATACTTCATTGTTTTAGGTGATTTCAACTTACCTTCCGTGTCCTGGAGTTTGTCCGATGATTCCGAATTTCTTGCCCCTATTTCTGCCTCTGATTGGATAAATGATTTCTTAGATAAGTTGTCTGATCTGTGTCTTCAACAGGTTAATAATATTCTTAATAAAATTGTAGATCTCTTGACCTTGTATTAGTAGACAGATGCACTTCTGTAAATCTCCGTCGTTCGAACCCAGTTTCTGTTCCGGAAGATGATTATCATCCAACTCTGGAAATAACAATATTACTTGCCAATGAAAGTGAAAATAAATTAGCTCCAGATACGCGAAATAATAAAATTTTTAACTTTAAAAAAACAGATTATGTTAAACTTAATGCTCTTCTCGCGCGGATTGACTGGTCCCCAATTTTAAATGGTAGGTCTTCGTACTCTTTTTATGATGTCGAATCTTCAGTGCAGTTTCTCAATGATACCTTGCAAAATTGCTTTTCATTATCTGTGCCAAAACAAAATAGTAATTTCAAGCCTTTAAACCCTCCTTTGTTAACTAGTGAGCTTAACACCCCTATTATGGATTTTCATACGATATACGATAGACGCTTGCAAGCGTATCGTAAAAATCTAGCTTTCGTATTATCGCTTTCATACGACCGATAGATAGACTATTGTGAACTACAGTGATTTTTATTTACATTTTACTGTGATTTAAGGGAAAACAGCTGGAATTCTCAAACTTGAGTAATTTCAACATATTAAAAAGTTTAAAAATAAAATATATAAACATGTTTTTGATTATATCCATTGCGTTCTATATTAGTAGAGAAAGCGATGAGACACGCATAGAGCTGTGGAAAGAAGGCAGTTGAGGAATGCTTTCAATCCTTTAGAAATGATCTCGACAATGTAAGTAGCTCATATAGTTTTTCATAATTATTTAATAATTATTACATAAAGAGTATTTTCGCAAGTTTCAATCTAATTTTCGAAAAAAAAAAATTAAAAAATGTATATACATTTTCAACTATCGGCCAAGAAAAGTGAGTCGCTTGCAAACGTATGAAATCGAACAGCTAACCCGATACGTATCGTTTCGTAATATCATATTTTTACGATAAACGACAAACGCTTACTATCGGATTTAATACGATGAAGGCAATTTCGCAATACCACTCAACAGAATGCAAGCGTTTATCGTGTATCGTATGAATTCATAATAGAGGTGTAAGTCTTTAAAAAATTCCAAAAATCGCTTATTTAAGAAATATAAAAAGTCAGGCTCTAATTTAGATTTCGCTTGCTATTCCTCTTGTCGTTACAGATATCAACTAATAAATAAACAATGCTACTCAGCCTATATAGCCAAAATAAAAACTCAATTCAAAGATAATCCGAAACTTTTCTACACTTTTGTTAATTCAAAACGAAAAACCTCCAGCTTCCCACCTCTTATGAAATTCAATCATGAAGAAGCATCTTGCGACGTCGAAGTTTCCAACATGTTTGCAAGCTTCTTTAAAACAACCTACTCCGATATTCCATTGAGCATGAGTCTTGAATATCCTTACCTACCACCAGTTAACTCTTTTGAAACCCCCTTAATAGATTCTAATATAGTTATGCATTACCTTCGACAAGTTAAATCTTCTTTTACGACTGGTCCTGACGAAATACCGAGCTGCATTTTAAAACATTGTTCTATTAGTTTGTGTTCTCCCCTATCAATCATTTTTAACACATCCTTGCACAGTGGTCATTTTCCCTATATATGGAGAAAATCTTATATAATACGTCTTCATAAATCCGGCTCAAAAATTGATGTTTCCAATTACCGAGGTATCGCAAAACTAAGCGCAATCCCTAAGTTATTTGAGAAAATTATAACTGATCAAATAACCCACGTCATATTTTCCTCCATTTCCACCTCTCAACATGGTTTCTTAAAGGGAAAATCTACGATAACTAACCTCTTGGAGTTTACTACGCGTGTCATTAAAGGTTTCACTTTAGGACGACAGACTGACGTTATCTATACAGACTTTAGCAAAGCTTTCGATAGTGTTAATCATTATCTTCTTCTGAAAAAGCTTCATCTAATTGGGTTTCCCGTCAAACTATTACACTGGATTAAATCGTACTTGTAGAATCGTTCGCAAAAAGTTTTATATAAGAATTCTATGTCAAAAAATATTTTGGTCACATCAGGTGTTCCTCAGGGAAGTCATCTTGGTCCGGTTTTATTTTTACTGTTTATAAATGACCTTCCTTCTGTAATAAAACACTGTAACGTTTTAATGTACGCCGATGACGTGAAACTTTTTCTAACTTACAAATCCCCTGAAGAACAACAACTCTTACAATCCAATTTAAATAGTCTAGTGGAGTGGTGTAATTTAAACCTCTTAAAATTAAACTTAAAAAAATGTAAACAAATGACATTCTCACGTCGAATTGCTAATAGTATAAATTACACTATAAATAATACTAACTTAGAAATTGTACACAGTTTTCTTGATTTAGGTGTAATTGTGGATCCTAAACTTCGTTTCAATCTTCAAGTTAATTTGGTCGTAAATAAGGCTAGAGGTGTTCTTGGTTTCATTAAAAGATGGGCTAAAGAATTCAACGATCCTTTCACTACTAAAATACTTAATACCTCTCTCGTAAGACCAATTCTTGAATATACATCCGTAATATGGAACCCTCAATACAATGTCCACATCGATGCATTAGAATCGGTTCAAAAACAATTCTTACTTTTTGCTTAACATTATCGTTGGAACCCCAATATTATTCTTCCCCCTTATGAAACCCGCCTTAAAATTATTTCCCTGCCTTCCTTAAGAAGCAGAAGAATTATGCTAAATGTCTTCTTTTTATACAAACTACTCAGTGGCGATATAGACTCACAATACCTTCTTTCTTTATTAAACTTCAACATCCCTAGGAGCGGAGCCAGACATTTCCAGCTTTGATTGTGTAGTGATTTCAATGGTAACTTGAACTTGATAAATTTTTCTGACTCGGTGGATGTCTTAAAACGTAAAATGATATTACATTTGAATAGTTAACACATTCATTGTGATAACAAATACAACTCGCGCTAATTGTGTAGATTTTACGATTTAACAAATAAGCATCATCGAATATGGTAGATACTTTAAGTTTTCGTTTTATTCAGTTTTGTTGCTTTATTTTTTTCATGAATTTATTTTAGATCTTTAGTTCTATAGCTTCCCAAGTTTTGAAATGGGACCATGAAAACCGTGTCTCTCGGCTTGGTGCGTCAGAGTTTATCTCTTTTCCATACAAGTTTTTACCTGCGTTGGCCCAAATGCATATCCAAATAATAACTTTAGCTCGGTGTTCCCTTATTTTAGTGACCCGAATATATAAATATATTGTGCCTGCACAATATATACTTGTATATCTGTGCTATATTTGGTATTGGTTTGGTGTTTGAGAGTTGCATCTCTTTTCCACGTAGGATCTTGGGTTGGACAGTAGCTCCAAGCCTAATGACAGCAGTTATGAACGTGCTTATGTATGGTCTGGTGAATTACTTTGGATGCTGTCTTGTATATCTTCGTATTATGAAGATTGTGCTTTTATTCGATGATGTTTATGATGTTTACATAAGCGCAAAAAATACTAAAATTTCAAATGTTTCTTTACTTAATTTTGATTTCCGCTGAAAGGCCAAGCAATTGTGCTTAGTGGAGGCTTTTATTTGCCAATAGGTGGTAAGTTTTAGCACGTAGGTGCATTCTATCCAGTCCGGCTGATCCGGGAATTTAGTATGTATCTATGAAGATTTCTTACCTCCAGGCGAATCTAACGCCCTGATCATATCGGCGAATGAAAACCAGACGTACGCTGGCATTCTGCGCAAGTTAAAGGAAGACCATGCGCTAGTCTCTAGGAGAGAATGTAAGTTCAATCCGACGCACCGCGGGGAATGAGCTTCTGCTGGAACTCAAGCGTACACCGGAGCAAAACACCGGATCGTACAAATCAGCAGTAGAGAACGTGCTAGGTGACTCTGCCAAAGTGTCGATGAAAACCCACTCCATCGTTATCCAGTTGAGGACCTGGATGAGGTTACAATCAAAACCGAGGTATGCGACGCACTTCATACGCAGTGCGAGATACGGCGCCCGGAAGAGGGATCGATACGAAATCTCCAAAGAGAACGTCAAGGCACACAAACAGCGTATATCTGTCTACCGGTCGAAGATGCAGTTAAGGTGCTAAAAGTGCAGCGGATACGTATTGGATGGGTATCCTGCAGAGTACGAGAAAGCACCTGCAGTGTACGCCGAAAAGATGTTTCAGGTGTTGGAAATACAACCATGTTGCTAGGGCTTGCACGGAAGATGTAGATCGAAGTGCACCTTGCAGAAAGTGTGGAGAAGGTGGACATGTGGCGGCAACGTGCACCAATAAACAAAAATGCGCACTCTGCCAAGGTGACCATGCCGCTGGCAGCACTCGTTGCCCAGAACATCAGAAGGTGGTAAAGAAAAGGCAACTATGAGAATAGTCCAACTCAACTTAAATCACTGTATCGCAGCACAGGACTTGCTGATACAGACGGTCTTCGAGAGACACTTTGATCTCGCCCTATTGAGTGAGCAGCATCATAATATGATTGGCTCCAAGTGGATAACAGACGCTACAGGCAAAGCAGCAATATGGACACCTAGTGGAAGGGCATACCAAAGCAAAGCTCCAATGGCCTATACGGGTTTCACCTGGGTGAAGTTCGAGGGAATCTTTTTCTTTTCATGGTATGCGCCACCTCATATGGACATAAAGCAGTTTGAGCTGATGATGAATGAACTTGTTGCGGAGGCTCTGGGAAAGTCTCCCATAATGATTGCTGGTGATTTTAATGCTTGGTCAACAAGATGGGGCAGTAGGAGCAAATCGCAGGGGCACAGTGTTGATGGAATGTCTTGCAATACTAGACGTCGAGCTTCTTAATAATGGTCACCACACATTTGAGGCAGGTACGAGGCGGTCGGCAGTAGACCTTACCTTTGCACACAATTCCCTTGCGTGTAACACGGCATGGAGCGTCGATGATCTTTACACACATAGTGAACACCGTGCAATCGTCATCGAACTGCAACATATAAGTCGTCCACAAAAAATTGTCATTGCACAAACACAGGGCTGGAAGCAACATGCCTTCGATGCTGAAGTGTTCCGGCTTTTATGGGACAAAGGAGAAACGGTAGACAACAGAGCTTCAATCATGGTGGCAAACATCAAACAGCGACTGAGCACTGCATGCGACGCAGCAATGGCAAGAAGGAGACGAGCACCATCCAGGAAGACAGCACACTGGTGGAACGAAGGGATTGCCGAGTGTAGAAGACGCTGCATCGAAGCTCGCAGAAGAGCACATCGTGCGCGAAATCGCCCGAATTGGCAATCGCTACATGATGACCTTAAAGCGTGCCGTCTGCAGCTTAAGAAGACGATCCGAGCCAGCAAAGAGTCATGCTTCAAAAAACTACGGGACACCGCGGATTTTGACCTCTGGGGCAAGGCGTATAAGATAGTTATAGCCAGACTACGAGGACCTAGAGCCCCACAGCCTTCGGATCCCGCTCTGATGAACAACGTGGTGTCTACACCGCCTGTTTTCAGGAAGGAATTTTTCCGTCTTGCTGGAAATACCAAAGGTTGGTATTGCTTCTCAAACCAGGAAAACTGCCCGATCAGCAATCGGCATACAGAACCCTATGTATGCTCGACTCACTGGGAAAAGTATTCGAGAACATCATCGTTAGAAAACTCCAAGAGACCATGGAAGGACCAGGTGGCCTATCCGTGAAGCAATCCGGTATTCGTCGAGGAAAATCAACCGTCAATCAAAATCGACGCAACAAATGGTGTAAGATGGAAGAGTGGCGATAAGCAGTACTGCGCAGTGGTAACTCTCGACGTCAAAAATGCTTTCAACTCAGCGAGCTGGACTCGAATACTGCAAGCTCTAGGCAGGTTCGGCACACCAGGGTATCTACAGCGAATTATCGCCAATTATCTCCAAGACAGATGGCTGCTTTACGACACTGACGATGGTGTAAAACATTACAAAGTCTCTAGAGGTGGTCCACAAGGCTCAGTGCTGGGGCCAACTTTATGAAACGTCATGTATGATGACGTTCTTGGCATTGATCTCCCTGCGGATACCACTTTAATTGGCTACGCGGATGACATTGCTTTGGTATCTGTGGCAAAACACCTTCATATGCTTGAAGCATCATGCAGCGAAGCGATATCCAAAGTAACAACGTGGCTGCGAAGTGTTGATCTAGAGTTGGCTGCACAAAAAACTGAGGTGGTTCTCCTTAGCTCTCGTAAATTACGCGAAAGCACTACCCTTAGAGCAGAAGAGCATATAATAACCTCACTACCATACTTGCGCTATCTCGGTGTGCTCATAGACACTCGTATGTCCTTTAAGGACCACCTACTGGCAATTAGCGAAAAGGCGTCGAAGGTTAACGGTGCACTATCGCGCATCATGGCGAACATCGGTGGACCAAGATCCAATAGACGGAAACTCCTAGCCAGAGTCACAAGCTTCATCATTCTCTACGCAGCACCAGTGTGGGCGGATACCACTCACAAAGCGTCGTACATATCGGGTATTCGGGCTACATATTCGGCTCAATATATCATATTGAGGGTTGCTAGCGCATTTCGCACGGTATCAGACGAAGCAATCGGAGTGACAGCGGCAATGCCGCCGATAGACATACTGGCGTGCGAACTTCAGCGCTCCTTTCAAGCTGGCGCAAACTCATCAAAGGCTGACGAGATACGGCGCACTATCGAGTCTTGGCAACGTCGCTGGCAGCAATAAAAAAAGGGGAGATGGACATTAGCTCTTATCCCTAATGTGGAAAAATTGGCTAGCGGGAAAAATGGCTAGTGGACTACTACGTCACACAGCTTATTAGCGGACATGGCTGCTTCAAGCAGTTCCTTCATCGTTTTAAACATGAAGACGACCCGTTCTGCACAAAATGTCCTGAGGAGATTGAAGATGCTGGGCATATTTTATTCAGTTGTCCGCGCTTCATCGTGGAACGAGCTAAAATAGCGGAAGCTTTTGGTATGGTTCCTACCTTAGGAAATATTGTGAATCAGATGTGCGACACACTGCAGAAATGGGAAGCGTTTCAGGCAGCAGC
Source organism: Pherbina coryleti (assembly GCA_943735915.1). Classification (NCBI taxonomy): domain Eukaryota; kingdom Metazoa; phylum Arthropoda; class Insecta; order Diptera; family Sciomyzidae; genus Pherbina; species Pherbina coryleti. The sequence continues at coordinate 70,982,594 of OX030951.1, forward strand.
TGCAAAAATTATGATTGAGCTTCGCCGAATTGAACGGGTACGACACAACGAGCGCACGAACCTACGCAACGCAGGCGCAACGGCAGTCCCCTCTTTTACTGATGACGGACAACCGGACCGACGATCTGATGATCAATAACTGACGATTGAGTAAGTAATGCTCTGACGGCCTCCAGACGAAATACCTAACGGTGGTTCCTGGAGGATCCAACCGTTCGACTGAGGAGATATTTAGCGGGTTAAAGTCTCGCACTGATTAAGGCTTTCGATGCTTTTACTCCTCGTTACAAAAAAAAAAAAAAGAAACACCACCACCAACACCAACACCAACACCAACACCAACACCAACATCAACATCAACATAAACATAAACATCAACATTAACATCAACATCAACATCAACATCAACATCAACATCAACTTCAACATCAACATAAACATCAACATCAACAACAACAATAACAACAACCAACAACACGACAACAACAACAACACCAACAACAACAAGAAACACCATCACGTCAAAACCAACGGGTGTGTCCACGACACAGCCAACCCTTTTTTTTGTCTAATTTTGTTGTGAGGGTTTAGATCAGGTCTTTATTGGTGTATCATATTTTTAATCCTAGTATTAATACTCAGTGAGTAATAATTCCATGTCACAAATTTTCAGTTGAGTTGCTTAAGCGGCTCCCACCGCGTCCCGTTGACGTTTTGAATTTTTGTTTTGTTTTTAAAATGAAGGATGACAACATCTCCTTCGAGGTTATTAAGAACTTCGTCTACCTGGGATCCAGCATAAACTCTTTCAACGATGTCACTATTGAGATAAAACGAAGGATAACTCTTGCCAACAGGTGCTACTTTGGGCTGAGTAGGCAATTGAGAAGCAGACGTTGAACGTTGAGCAGTTCTGATGAAAAGACTTTGGGAACCTTCGAGAGAAAGATCCTTCGTAAACTCTTCGGTCCAATCTGCGTCAATGGCGAGTTCAGAATTCGATGGAACCACGAGCTGTATGAGCTGTACGCTGACATCGACATAGTTAAGCGCATTAAAATCGAGCGGCTCCGCTGGCTAGGTCATGTTGAGCGAATGGAAAACGACGCTCCAGCGAAAAAAATATTCGATTCGGTGCCCGGTGGTGGTCAACGCAGAAGAGGACGCCTACATCTTCGTTGGAAGGATCAGGTCATGGATAGCCTGACCACGCTTGGTGTTTTCAACTGGCAACCTGACCGACCTACGGTTGTAAGCGCCAGATAAGCAAGTAAGTATGATTTATAAGGAAGTAAAAAAAATCAACCTTTACGGTCGTACCATTTTTTTAACCATAGCTCTTATACTCAGCGAATAACAATTCAATGCAACGCCGATGAATTTTGAAAAATGCCTTTTTCAACTTTTTTGGAAACCTGCGTGGTAAAACGTAACTTCGTCACGTCAAAATATAAAATATCCCCCTAAATTTTTTTCTGAGTGTGCCCCTGACTCAAATCTCTACTGCCTGCAATTGTGCAAGAAATTGAAAAAAGAGGACGGACTTGGTCATCAGGAAGGTTTTGTATTCATCATGACAACGATAGGCTTTGAATTTTGCTTCAAAACTGTTAATATCAGACAAAGACGATACTTTCATGCTGAATGGAATAGTAAATAAACAAAATTATAGGTTATGGAGAATTGAAAATCCAAGGCAAACTTACTTAAGGCCTTGTCTTCCACGCAAGGTCACTGCATGGTCCAATTCACGGTCCAAGTAACGGTCCAATTCAACGTTGGGCCTTATTTTTTTGAAAATACCAGGGGTATCACAATTACAGTCTGTGATATCCAAGATAAATTGATAAGGACTGCAGGATATATGGTTTCAATAAGACGGTATTACGGCTCATACTGCTCGAAAAATAATGGATGCACTGCGAAAAATTTTTCTTGATCGTAACATCTCCAAATATGGTGATTTTCATTGGCCTTGCCGTTCATCGCATTTTGCAGCTCCGAAATTTGTTCTGTGACGCTTTCGAAGTCTTAAGTACACATGTGTTCGTAAACTTTTGGCTATTTATTTCGCTTAACTCATTATTTGTTTTAGTTATTTATTCTATCCGTTGACATTTCCTAACAACATCGAACCATGGTTTATCCAAAAATATGCGTTTTTTAAGTTTTGTTTTTAATTTTATTATTAAGCAAACAGTTTGTTGAATCAGTTGTTGTTTTGTTGCTCCATTGACGTACTTTTGACGATTGGTTTTTTCCAGGCATATTTTTTCCTATAAATACGCTGATTTCTATAAACTTAAATCATAAAGTCACTAACTGTTAAAGTGAACTGTTAAATTCATATCTAAATTTTCATTATGCGTGTCTTGAATATTGTTGCCATTTTTGCCACTTTGGCTATATTTGGTGGATTGGCCGAAGGGTCTATAACTACTAAGTGTGCTATTAGCTGTACCAGCAGTAAAGACAATTATAAAGTTTGTAACAATTTTGGACATTATCAATTCACCACGTCTAAGTGTGAATCTGATAACTTAGCAGTATGTGCAAAGCGTATGGAGGGAATAGGTAAGTTTTGGAGTTATTCGTTCAATTACGAATAAGTCATATGTGCTTGCACTTGCTGAATTGCCAACGAAAACAAAAAACGAAAAAATAAACAATTGATATTTTGGTGTAACATTTTGAATAAGGAGTTTTTATAGGGAATGGAACTGTCAGAAGAAACTCTGAATAAACTAAATATGGAACGGAACTCACATTAAGTTATCACGCTTTCTAGAACCATTCTGGGTGTGTCTGGATCGTACTCAATGGCCTATTATAGCCATTAATAAATGCTTTTAATATTTTTTTAAGATCGCTTGTAATTCAAAATATGGCAAATGTTGGCATTTTCTGTTTAAGAGTTCAACAAGTTGTAAAATTTTTCTTACTTTTATTCTTTATTATATTTTCAGATATCCACGTCACTAAAGGAGCCTGTCCTTTTCATACTTTTGATAATTGTGAAGTTTTTTGTGGGAAATCCAAAAATCCACCAAAAGTTTGTGCGGTAATTGATGGAAAAATCAGTACGCACAGTAGTTTATGTACCTTTTATAATAGACTGAATTGTTTGGAGGCGGATTGGAATATGAACAGCGGTAAGTATTGGATTTATACGGTGAATTGTCAAAGACGAAACACAGATTCGATGCTTAGTTGAAAGAAATCCGGTAGTCATAGGACCCAAAAAAAAAATAATTTGTGCCCATAAAACTCAAACTTAATATATTTCAAAAAATTGAGACTCCACGGTTGCCGTGACAAAGGGCGTATAGGAACGATGTGATATGGCTCATTACGCATGATTTTATTTTAATATCTCGTATGTTGAGTCACTTGCTTTGCTTAATTGGTGTTTCGGATAAAAAAATTTTTATCCGTATTATCCGAAAGTATGCACAATTTTTCTTTCAAAGCTTTTTAAAAGATCGAGCTTATCCAATGCGATATTTTGCTGTTAAAAAAATTCTCAAATAATATATAACGACACCACATGAATCAACAAAAACTTTCAGGAAATGGTCAACCCAATGGATATATTCTGCAAAAATCTTTTTATCCGACTTACATCCTTTGCTAACTCCCATTTGACACCTTTCAAAGCCATTTTTCAACGTATTATAATTTTTCTATCCTCTACTTTTCGAGTTTATATTATATAAATTTTCTGATAGTTGACAAATATAATTTATTATTTTTAAAAAAAAAAAAACAAAAGTGATAAAAATATATAATCATTCATTATTTTTTTATTTTTTCTATTTGCAGTTGCATATACCGAAGGTCAGGTACTATCATATGGAGAGTGCTAAATCAAGTTTTTAACTAATTTTGTAGCATTTAGCCAAATCAATGGCACAAATCAAATTTTAAGAACATTTTGTAATGTCCTAAAACTTTTGGAAATGTTAAAAACTTATAAAAAATATTTAAAAAATTTGTAAATTAAAATTTTTAAATAAAATATTGCAGCAAATTTCAGCGTTTCATTAGATAAAACATGTGTGCAAAAATAAGTGTAGTGTCGCCAAGTTCTGTATTTTGAACTGTTTGTGTGTAGTGTATTATGTGGGGGACTTGTGTATTAGAGGCGCACACGCCTATTTATTCAGCCGCAAGGCTTTTTTTTTTGTGTGAAGCCGCAAAGGCTAATTAAAAGAGTGAGATCTTTTTTTAGTTTTAAAGCCACATAGGCTATTTGTTAAAATCTGTCTTTATTTTTGAAATATCCAAGTTTATATACAATTTTTACCACTATTATTCTTAACAAATATTCTGCCAGTATTTTCTAAAATATAAATATATATATAATACTCCTCCCTTAATTTTTGTCTTTAACATCGATCGCCAATCAATTTCATTTTTGGTCGATCACATAACTATTTACATATTTACATATTTCATACATTAACATATTTTAATTTTTAATCCAAAACACCAACAACAAGTGCATTTATTATGGCCTTGAATTAAAATGTGTCGTTAGCACTATTGTAACATAATATTCTTTCTGGGCAATGCACTCATAATTTTATTGTTGTTGTTGTATAAGTTAACGAATTTTAGTTTTATTTTATTAAAAGAAATATTTTTCGGACTTAATGTCCGTTTTTATTCGTATCCACTTAAAAACTAAACTGAACAATTTTTTGATAAACTAAAGAAAACAAAAAGAGCTCCAGTCTGGGATTGCGTCAGCGTTTTTCCTCACGTAGGCAAAGGTTGTTGTTTTTGCACATTGTATCGAGTTCGCTGCCCGTTTACCGTGTGAACTGCAGAAGCATTGGGTTATGTTAAGTAAGACTAGCGGTGCAAACCGAAGGGGATGAAAAGTATTAAGGTAAGCATGAAAAATGCTTATCGAAAATTTTGATTTTCAAGTGCAAGGTTTTATGAGTTTGCGTATTGTTGGTCTTTTTATGAAAAAAATTTTGGGGAGTAATAGTGACTTTATGAGTACACTACACATGGTTTTATTATTAAACAACTTTTTTCAATGCACAATAATTTGTGGCATGATATCAATGTGTAACATTCAGACTCCGATTTACCATGAGCAAATTTAAGAGATAAGTACGATTGAGTACAAAAGGCGGCCTCGGTTGTATTACTGATTTATTTACTGATTTATTTATTTAAAAAACAGTTATTAGTACATAAGATAAAGTTATTCTTGTGCGTACAATAAGTAGTATTTCATGTATCTCGAACAATCATTAAAATGAAAAAAAAGAAAAACAATAATTAAACAAATAGCTCAAATATTAAAAGTTATTTACTTAAATTAAATTAATTAAAATAATAATGCCAACAAGAGGTTGTATTTCAAAAAGCGAAGTATTATAGAAGGAGTGAAATAGGAAGATAGAATAGTAGAAACGAGAACTTAAGAAAAATGTACAGATATTAATTGCTTGAAGTTTCGTGCGTTTGATATAGATTTTATAAACCTAGGCAAAGAGTTCCACAATCAAATGGTGCTTATAAAAAAAAGTCTTGAGGAGTTTAAATATTTAAAGCGGGGAATTATAAGATTTAAGCTTCTAGATGATGAACAAAACTGAATTTTAGAAAATAGATAGTTGGGGATTTTTGAGTATATGAGCTTATGGAGGAATATACAATTTCTTGCTTTTAAGTAATTTTCTAAATTGCATCCAAGAATACGATTGCTTAGACCAGCAATCTGGCTAAATCTTCTAAGTCCGTAAACGTAACGGGGCGCATAGTTGAACGCCAGCTGCAGTTTATGTAACGAATGGGAATCTAGTTTACTAAACACCACTTCAAAATAATTTATAAAAGGCATAATCAACTTTCAACAAACTTCAGTGGTGTACTACTTATGTATAGGGTAGGAATATCATCAACTGAGTAACGAGATTTTGAAATTGGCAACACAAAAGATTTCAGTGGATTTAGTTTAAGCTTGTTACACATCGCCCACTTATTAATGGATTCAAGGTCCTCATTAACTCCTCAAAGGTCTCAAAGGTCCTCAAAGGTCTTCGCTGAGGCCAATTGGACGAGACATATAAAGCTGGAGATCATCCGCATATGCATGCATTATTACATTTTTCGGAATGGAAAAGATGTCATTAATAAAAATTGCAAAGAGAAGTGGTCCAAGAACTGAACCTTGTGGCACTCCGCTATTTAGATACTTAAAGTTCGAGTAATTACAGTCAATTTTCACTCTTTGGGATCTATCTTTTAGATAGTTTTTAATAAGATTGACAGCAGTTGAGGAAAAACTAAAGCAGGTTTCAAGCTTTGAACATAAGAGAGAATGATCTACAGTATCGAATGCCTTAGAAAAATCTAAAAGGCACAGTAAAGTAAGGTGTTCTTTATCGAAAGACTTACGAATGTCGTCTTGGATTTTCACTACTGCAGTTGAACAACTATGTCCAGGGCGAAAACCAGACTGCAAGGGAGACAGGAGCTTATTAGTACAAATGTAATGCGAGATCTGATCTGCCATTAATGACTCGCAGACTTTGGATAGCGATGATAACAAGCTAATAGGTCGAAAATCAGACGGCTCTGATGCTCTAGCTTTTTTCGCAATGGGAATAATTGTTGCTATTTTCCACATTTTGGGATAGCATGAGTTAGTAAAGCAATGGTTGATGATGTGCGTTAACGGACTCAAAATGTAAGGCAAAATTATTTTGACGAACTTTATGTTTACCCCATCTTCTCCAAGAGCAGTGGATTTAATTTTCATAACAGACTTGGCAACCTCATATTCCGATACGCTAGAAAACTCAAAGTTACTAATATTGTTGACTGAATTCCTTCTGCTTTGATTGCAGCTTACATAGGGCAATGCATCAGGGACAAAAAAGTTATTCAGAACTTCTGGATCAATCTGGCACTTAGGCAACTGTTTATTGCATACTCCAATTTCTTTTAAATTTTTCCAAAGTTGCTTAGAGGAAAGTGATACGTCAAGTTTTGACTTATAAAAATTTTTCTTTGCAGCATTAACAAGCGAGTTTGCTTCATTTCGAGCTCTCTTATATTCTTCCCAGTACAATGCTGTTGG